>CAJNOP010000120.1:346398-386231 GCA_905250075.1 Rotaria sp. Silwood1
GAAAGTACTGTTATTATTATAGTTTTTCAGAAAAATTCAGATTACCTCATGAAAATCATGCAAAAAAAATGAAATCAATGCAGTAATTTTAATTTTTCTAGAAAAAACAATTTAAGGCAATGAAAATGATACAAAAATCATGAACTACTGGGATGAGTTTGATTTCTGTGAAATAATTAAAGTAGCGGAAT
Source organism: Rotaria sp. Silwood1 (assembly GCA_905250075.1). Lineage (NCBI taxonomy): Eukaryota > Metazoa > Rotifera > Eurotatoria > Philodinida > Philodinidae > Rotaria > Rotaria sp. Silwood1. Next base: position 346,590 of record CAJNOP010000120.1, read on the forward strand.
TTTTTTAATGAAAAGTTTGGAAATAATCATTTAAATGAAATTTTTTTCATTTTTTTATTCCCTGGGTACATTGATGAATATGCCTTATTTATTCCACCACCAATATCATCACTAATTAAGTAAGTCTTTAGAGAAATTTTTTGGGAAAAAAATGAAGTAAAATTGTATCTCATTTAATTATTTTTTGCAACGTCTTCCATTCAATGATCATATAGATGATGTTGAAGAAAATACAGATACTAATGATAGAAATGATGTTAATGATTAAATAAGTATCATGAAGAATCAGGATTTCTTACACTTATATTGATATTATTATTTTGATTTTTGTAATTTTCACTTTAAATATTTGATATTTGTCATAAGTACTTAATAAAGAAAAATTATATAAGTTTTTGTTATAATTTAATTTATTTTGTTTTTTTGTTTATCGAAGAAATGTGTTAGTGCAGCTCTTTTGAATCTAAAAAGGTGAAACTCACATATGTTCTCTACACAGGTCAATCATACTCAGTGGTACATGGATGTATACTAACTAACGGGTGATGCAAAAGTTCCCGGAAAAATGTTGCTTCATTTTTCATGGGATATAACATATTCTGAAAAAATCAAAAACACCTATTCAGGGTCTACGTTGAACGCTCTTTCTAAGTGTGTGTTCAAAAAACTCTAGCATGTCTTGTTTTTGAGTACTAAGCAATGTGTTCTGTAAAAACAGCTGGAAATGACTGTAGCAGGAGAAAATAATTTCTAAGTCTTTTCGAATTAACTTCTATTTGTTCAGTAGTATTTTTTTGCTCTTCTCTTCGTTAGATTTGCCGTTTAATTCTTCAGAAACCTCTTGCTAAATAGTAGAAGATTGCTTTTTATAACATGATGAAAAATTAAAAAAACGAGGAGATACGAAACATCAGTAAAATTTGGATATGAAAACGGTAATGAGTCTATACGGGTTTTTAATAGCGCCGTTTTATGAAAACATATGAAATGATGACGGCAAGAATTTCAGGATACTACCGATATAAATACATCAAAGCCTTTATGTCGCAAACCAGAGGAAAGGACGAATACGAACATCGAGCAAAACAAAAAGAGCATCAATCTAGTAAATAGTTGGAACTGCGCGGTAAGTTTTTTCCGGTATTATCTGAAACGATGCCATAATAAATTCTGCATGGTTTGTCAACAATTGAATGAGGAATTTAACAGAAAAGAAGATGAACATCATCCAATAGAATGGACACAATAAAGTTATAAAAACTTTTGCGGCAACCATTTCGAGTTTTTTGGCAGAACACATTTTAGTGCTGTTCAAAAATTTGCTTAATACTCAAAAACAAGACATGCTAGAGTTTTTTGAACACACAGTTAGAAAGAGCTTTCAACGTCGACCCTGAATAAGTGTTTTTGATTTTTCCAGAATATGTTATATCCCATGAAAAATGAAGCGACATTTTTCTGGGAACTTTTACATCACCCGTTATTTTATGTTGTACTTTGAGTCTTTTCGGATTTGTAATAAAAGCGAAGAAGACATTTTTTTAGGAAGAAAAGAAATAAAGAAAAGGCGCTTGTCATGTAATTAATAAACTGTAGAGAAGAACTGCTGCCGAATAATTTTGCTGTCGCAGGCGAAGCACACGAGTACAAATAATAGGAGTATACCATAACGAAAAGAGACCACTGATCGTTATTGTATACATTGATACAGTCAAAAGATTATGATATGAGAAATTGTTTTTGGCTAGATAGATCTTTCTCATGTACGCTACTCATATAGAAAGTATATAATGACTATTGATCAAGAATTAAGCCTTCCAGTCAGGTATTCAATTAATGCTTATAACACTAATTTCGTGCAACACGCTAATCGATTTAGTGCTTTGATCCTTATTGCAATAGCAAGATAAATTTTACGTATGAGAAATCGTCCAGTATTAATTGAAAAATAGTGCTCTGATAATCATTTTTCTTCATCCTGCTCAATCAGTAGCATGTCTGAGTTCATTTTTTTCATGAAATTTACAAAAACATTCTATTAGAAATAAATTTACATACAGAACATATGTTCGATTTCGATCCAATAACTAACCTCTCGAAACTGGATGGAACCGACTGGATTCCGACAATCGGAGTCCTGTCGAAATTCATCGAATTGAGACAGATCCGACAGAATCCGATGGCTCACTTTCGACCTGGATAGCTCATTCGAATACTGAGTATGACAAATATTTCGATATATATTTTTGAATGAGATTAATATACAAAAAGTTAATAATTATCTATTCGTTTGATTAAAACTGACTTCCAATGTAATTTCATTTGATTATTAGCATCATGTGAATCAAATTTTATGGTGTCGTGTGATTTTGTTGAGAAGATCAATACACGATATTGTCCTTGTTCGATGTCAGCAAAATGACCGAAGTCACTAATTGCAAAACTGAATCCATCATTTTCACCAATAATTATGTGAAAATGTTTCTTAGAATGTCGTCGAAGAAGTTGTTTTCGTAAGTATTGACTGACATCATGACAGGTACCCATAATTGAAGGAAATATCTGACTTGAGTGAAAGGCAATATTAACAAGTCGCATACATTCATTGCCAAAGGTGATTGTACTTGAGTTGATAAGTTTGGCATTTTCATGTCGTTGAATATACAATTGAGAGAGTTTTGGTATTGCTAAACTCATAATATCTCGTTCCTGTATTCCTTGAAAGTCATTTTTGTAAACAATTTTGTTTATTGTAATTTTTTTTTGTTGGTGACTGATTTTATTATCCATACTGGTAGTATTAACAGAGCAGAATGATTGTCTTAATATGTTACCCATAATTTTTTCTACATCAATATACGTTAAAGTAAAACTTTTATTTAGAGAATTTTTTTCACTTCTAATTGTCCATGCTTTTTCGTTTTTATCATATTTATAGAAGTTACAAACAAACGATATGTTTACCCAAATACGTCATTTTATCTCTACAGATAATGGTGTTATGATGCAATCATACAGAAGGACATATAATAACTAATGATTCATATCTAAAGTATACATGTGTACTCATTATATGTGCATCGCACTGTAGGCTTATCACATCATTAAATTTTGAGAACCCTTCAAGATACTGATCTTGATGATTCATTTCAAACCCATTTAGATAGTAGAACTTACTTTAACTTTGAGCAAAAACTTTCTAACAAATTATTATTTGCAATCGGTACTAGAACTAATTAAGCACATGAAATAATTCAAGTTTTTTCATATGAACTAGATCGTTACTAAAGTATGAGAATTGCAAGAATGCAATTAAAATGAATCATTTCATGCGAAAATGTTCGTTTGTCCGTACTTTTTTATAAATTGAACAGTTCGGCAAGTTGTAGAGTATCTGACTTTCTTTCTAACTAATCTATTGACTTCTGCTGAATAAATGTAATACTTTCTTATTAGCTTGTACAAGTGATTACTAGATTAAAATATAATTTAATTTTAGAATAATAGACAATTCTTTTTTTTTTCAAATTCTGGTTATTTTAATGCACAATGTCGTACAATAAAAATTTCGATAAAACTGTTCTAGTTATCAGTACTACAGCCGAGATAACGGACCTTTGCTTTCTTTAACAGCTAAAATCAAACAATAAAAGTAAAGTGAGAAGTATTTCATGATAATTATTCGAATAAGTTGATTACAAGTGCTTTTCGTTCAAACATCATTTAACTTGCCTACTGCTACTGGTGATTGTAAAGACTAATAATAGGTAATGTACTTGTTCAATTTCGGCAAAATAATCAGCATTCCTAGTATCAAAACCGAATGACCTGTAGTAGCTAATAATTACATGGAAATATTCCTCAGAGTGTTGTTCCATCAATTCTTATTTGAGACATTGACTAATAATAGCACATGTATTCATTATTGAAGAAAAAATTTGACTGCTGTGAAATCAACCAATCTAGTCCGTTCATATCGTTACTAAAATTCGCTGAATGAGATCACGCATTCGTTTATTGCAGTAAAAAACTTGAAAATACAAAAATATGAATTCAAAAGATTAGTTGCCTCTATCATTTCTCTCATGGTTCCTACATAATATTGATAATTCTTAACATATAGAGACGAGTCATCTTATTCTTCGATGAATAAAACTACTATCATAAAACGTGTAGACAGTATTTAGAGAATGTCATGATACTTAGAGAAAACTCATTCACTCATCAATGATAAACAGAAACTTTATTAAAGTAAACATGATATTTTCATCATATTCATGTTTGATAAAGGAGCATGCAAAAAATTTGTATGGTATGACTGCATCACTGCTATACAACTATGTATGTCCTGTTAGCTGCATAGGTATTGAATAGATAAAAATAAACCACTTTAGAATGTTGTAGTCTCTTCTGGAAAGTATTATCATTTTATGGAGAGCATAGTAAAAATCGTTGCTTATTCTTCAGTCTTCTAAAGAAATAAATTTATATCGAAACAATACATTCTACTTCGATTTTTTTGTTGTGGAAGAAAGAGTTGGTAAAGTCATATAACTATAAATCAAATCTATCAGATTTTGTTTCTATTTAATATCGATTTAGCGTTCAACAAGATTCATTTTATTCAATATTCATACGTTGTATTGGTATTTTCAACTTATTTCCTTTTCCTAATGATATTCATAAATTGAAAAAGTGCATCAATTTCATGTACTGTCGTTCGGCTAAAAATAGTTGAAAACAAGCATGAATAGTCGTTAGTATATTTCTCTCTTCATTATCAGAATATGAAACTAGGAGTATCGAATACGGCACTATCATTTTGAAAAAAGAAACTGATTCTTGTTTTTTTTATCTGTGCGATCATGAATCATTTAGTAAATATATAGAAAATTCTGACGCATTCAACATCTGTAATATCTTGTGACATAATTATCATATTTTTTATTTAAAAAAACTGTTACGAAGTTTTATTACACTTTTATATCAATAAAGAATAGAAGTAATGCTTTTATTTTTTTGATTGTTTGACTATCAGTGATTTCCATTCAAGCATCATCTGACTATTAGCATCATGCATTACTAACTTAGCGTCTTTGTCTACTCTTGTTGTGAAGATTATTACACGGTATTGTTCTTGTTCCATTTCAGCAAAATAATCGTCATCATCAATAGCAAAACCGAATGCATTATTTTGACCAATAATTATATGAAAATATTCACCAGGATATTTTCTAAAAAGTTCTTTTCGCAAATATTGACATATATTATTACATGTACCCATTATGGATGGAAATGTTTGACTTGTTTGAAAAACAATATTCACCAGTCGAAGACATTCATTCCCAAATATGGTTGAACTTGCTTCAACAAGTATAGCACGCTGATGTTGTGCAGTAGATGATTGAGAAAGTGTTGGTGTAGCTATATCAATAATAATATGTGGTTGTTTTTCTCGACGATGACGACTTCTCGATGATTTCCGAATACTAAGATTTGTTTGTTGCATATCAGCACTAGAATCAATCGTTCTATCCGATGTTGCTGGTATCATTTGATGAAGTGTTTGAATGATGGTTTTATTCGTTTCTTTAATGAAAAATTATGTTAGAAATAATAGATATATCAAGAACAAGCACATCCTTTTGTTTCTTTAAAAGATACTCATATCACTGCAGCGCATGATAATACATCTGGCAAATAACTTCATAGTCCATTATCATCTACCTACGCACTAGATAAAAAATTCAAGATAATATGGCATGAATATTTTTTTGACTTTATATTTGTTATAAAGTATATAGGTAAAATAAAATGAGGAGAATATTGCTGTAGATAGTTACCGTTAACATATCGATTAACAAAGCAAAAACAGTACATCATTATTTTCATTAAATAAAGTTCTTAAGTCTAGTAACCGTTAGATGGCACTACTTTCCATTTTAGATTACTATGATGTCAACGAGTTATCTAAAGTCTCTTTTTCTATACCAATGGTAATTCGACCCAATCGTGACAAAATTTGTTGTATTGTCCAAAATACTTTAGAGATACTTGTTTTTGCATTATATTTTTACGATGAATATATTTCTAAAATTTAACATTCTCATAAATCTTAATCATCAACGTTGTTATCTATCAACAAGTCCAATTCTTCATAGTTGGTTTGTTAAATTAACAAATGTTACATAAGTTAATACAGAAGCAGCAATACCAAAACATACACGAAAACGAAATTATCCGTTAACTTGTATGATTGTTTTGTTTTGTTTTGTTTTATTTGATTTTTGTTTTTCTCTAATTTTGTCTTTTAGAAAAGATGAACAAAGACAATTTCCAAAATTAATTGGACATACAAAAACTTGGAATACATTTAATACATCAAATTTACGTGATGGTAAATATAAAGCAGAAACAGTAAGTGATGATCTATTTCTTCGACAATTTATTTATGGTACATGGCATTCATTATTTGCTTCGGAACTTATTATAAAATGACGTCATAATATGATTATTCTTAGTGGACTTGTAACACGAACAATACATCCACGTCGAATGTATTTTTTGATTGGTTATACAGAAGAAATTCTTTCCGCTCTATTAAAAACTCCTGTTAAAATGGAAATTCAAACTATAGATAGTAAAGATGATGTTATTTTTACCTATTGGTAGAATAAAAAGAAAAAAACAATAACAAAACCAAATACTTTTTTAAGACATTTTTTGAATTGATAAATTTGTTTATTTCTAGATGAAAAATTTTTAATAATTCATATTAATTAATCACATTAAGTTTAAAAAATATAACCATACGACATTTTTTTCTCTAAACTTACTTTCACATATGGCCATGCAAATGTGTAACAGACGTGTCACTCAGGTGACAACAAATCTTGTTCGACAACTTGTTAAACCTATACCAATGAAAGTTGAAGACGCTCATCATACTGATGAACATACACATATATCTATACCAGAAACACCAACATTAAAGACAATTGTTTCGATGTATAAATATTTATTGAATGGTAATACATCTATAACAACTGGACTTAATAGTATGTTATCGTAGTTACGTTGCCTTTGTATTTTTTTTTTGAATTTATCTAAATTGAATGTTTCTTTTTATTTAGGTGCTCTTAGCATTCGCCATGCGCATACTGATATTCAAGTACCAAATTTTGATTATTATCGTCGTAAAGCACGTCTTGATGCATCAAAATCGTATCGAGATGCTAGTGATAGCACTTCACCTTATTCTTATTTAACTCCAATTGGTAAGCATTTACTTTATCATCGAATAATAAAATATACAGTACATATTCATTGTATTGAAAACTTAATTTTAATAACATCATATGTTGATGGTTGTTTTGTTTCAAAAGAAATTTGATCTATTCTGATGTATACTATTCTGTATATGATAATGAACCAGCATGTGTCGTTGAAGAAAAAATATTAACGAAAATTGATGATTGCAAAAAGATTCAATAGGAATAGAATTCGAATTAGCAGTTTGATAGATATGGCGAATCTTAATTTTATTTGAATTATTTATATATGTTTGTTGCCAAATTCTCGCAAACATGATATACTAGTCTTAGAAAAAAAAAGACAGGATTATATCGAATATCTATTTTAACTAATTCTTACATTTGCTATCAGTATTAATACAAAAAAAAAACAGCCCACGTATTATTTTAAATATATATCGAACTATCATTTGATACAAAAACATCAATATATAATAGGCTAAAATAATAGATTCATCCTATTAAATCTTTTCGAATACAATTTTTTTCTTTCGTAAAGGTATGGCTATAACATCAGCTTATATGGCCAAATATATAGTACGAGACATAGTTACTTATGTGGGTCCAGCAAAAGATGTAATGTCACTTGCTAAAGTTGAAATAAAACTTGATGCCGTACCTGAAGGCAAAAATGCTGTATTTGAATGGCGTAATAAACCAATTTTTGTTCGTCACCGTACACCACAAGAAATTGCACGAGAAGAAGGTGTCAATGTTAGTCAATTACGTCATCCACAAAATGATTCTGAACGTGTACAAAAACCTGAATGGCTTATTGTTATTGGTATATGTACTCATCTTGGTAGGAATTCATGTTTAAAAAGAATTTAATCGTTTCTATTTTCATATTTTTTTATTAATATGAAGGTTGTATTCCAATAGCAAATGCCGGTGATTTTGGTGGTTACTATTGTCCTTGTCATGGTTCGCATTATGATGCATCTGGACGTATACGAAAAGGTCCAGCACCACTTAATCTTGAAGTTCCTCAATATGTATTCAAAGATGATAGTACAGTTGTCATTGGTTAGAATTTAATTATATGCAAACAAAAATGGACTTGTTCCTGTCTTTATCATGTTTTGTTTTTCTTAAACTTTAGTTTATTACATTCTTTTTTTTTGCATATACATATAGATAAATATGCTGCTGTTACTCGATTAAATCATATTTTCTTTAGAATTCATACAAAAACAAAGCAACAATCTTTTGATAGAATATTAAAGATAAATGAAGATAAAAATCGTTGAATTTTTATTTTTATTTTTCCCTTTCATTCGATAGAAGTACATTCAATTTTCAAAGCCAAAAAAGTTATTGAAACAAGGAGTTCTTGTATTCGTATTCTACGATTTCTCTTTTAGCCATAGTAGAGTATACCATTTAAATTTTGTTTAAGTACAAGAACAAGACCTTCTTGATTAGCATCATATTTCCATAAAACATATTCATTATTTTTTTTAGCCATTTGTACATAATGATTCACTGCACGATATAAATCTTGTAATTTTGAATCTTGTACAACATTGGCAAGTTCTTGTAATTTAAGTAATTTTTCGTTTGTCACTAATGAAAAATTTCCATTTGGAAGTAAAGATTCATCGGAACGTTTTAATCGTTCATTATTATAATTATCATCGCCATCAATTAATGGTAAACCAATTAAAAATTGAATATTTACAGCGAGGATAATAACGATGATGAATACAATACAATTCTTTAAAAAGAAAATAGTACTTTTTATTAAAATTTTGGTTGCAATTATGAAAATAAATATCTACCTGCATTGTTTCTCTCGTATATATTGTTGATGATCGGATAGAAATGAAAAGGAATCTGAAATAATGTCTAACTTATGAAGGGTATTTATATGTAGATTTATAAGATAGAATCTTAATCAAAATGGGTTTCATATTTATATAATTACTTTTCTAAAGATGTTAATAGCGAAATTAGAGATGATACTACCTTATTTTTCAATAGAATCTCATTGAAAGTAAAAAGAATACGAGTTTTATGTCTACTCATGATTCATATTAGTGTAATCGAAACTTGACGAATATGATGCTGTTAGTTGATGGTAAAAAAATATAAGATCAAATATATAATGTAAAACTAATGTCCGCATGTGACAATTAGAGAAAGGTGAGTTTAACCTTCATAACTCAACAACGACAATAGTTAGCGACCTGTAGTCTTTAGCAATGAAAAGAGGAGAACTCCGGACGTCGTTTTATCCGATAGTATATACGATAAAATTATTTTAAATTTCATGATCTTCACATTAGAATACATGACAATGGCGTTTCATTACGATGTACTTTTAACTTTCACACACGCTTCTGATAGAGGAACTTTTGATCTATAATCCAAGGAACGATTTCATGAAATTGTATTCTCATATCTCAATATTGAACAAACGAAATCACGTATCAAAATTTCTTTGTAACGAAACATCGTACTCATAGATTTCTTTTTGATGATTTTGAGAAAATGATGGATTTTAGAATAATCTTATCTTCAATAGTATCTAAACAAAAAGACGTCCAAAGTTATCTTGTTTGAATTTCTGAAAATCCACAGATTGTTAACTGTTGTTGTTATCGAGTTATCGAATTTATACTGACCAATCTTTCATTCTGGTGTGAACATTAGACATTGATTCATATAAACTGATCCAAAAACTTTTTTGAACTACAAGAATCTCGGAAGTTCTTTAATTTATCATTGTGTAATTGACAGAATTAAATGAATATAGTATCAAAATGGAAGAAATTTGTAGAAAAGATTGATTAACCAATATAGTAACACATTTTATCTTCATGAAAAATCAAAACTAACGAATAACAAATGAATTAATTCTATTCTAGAAAAGCAAACTTTCTTGTTAAAATTATTTCTTTAATAAAAACTATTATTATTTCTCATGTGATTAAAAATCAATCTAAACCTAATGAAAAAGATGAAGATGATATTGATCATTAACAATGAAGAAACTATCTTGATAGTATATTTTCCATTAGAAATTTCAAAAAAATGGCACTTTATTGCTTTATTTTAAAATCTTTCAGCTAGAGTACATTGAAGACAAAGCAAGATATAAACTTCATAAAGTAAGTTTGAAAAGATTTTCTTGGGCAGGACATATAGTACGAAAGAATTTGCCCTGTACATCTCATATCCAACAAAGAATGATGCCACTAAAAGCATATATCTATTAACAGTCTATCGATAAATGATTTGATTCTACCTACGAAAGCATGTTTTGAATATTAAATGAGATGAAATTCATGTAGAAACATACAAAGTAAAATAGTAAAATATATAATTGGTAGAAAAGTACAAGAAAGGAAATTACGTATTTTGCGTGCTATCGATTGATCAATCTACAATGCAATTACATTAAGATGGAAATATTATTTATTCAAAATAATTGATTATGTATTTTGATTTTAAAATAGAGGCTGTCTAGAAAGACCTACTAAAAGAAGAAAATTGGAATATTATTACTATAGTTTGATCAAATGAATTGATATTTTGATCATTGGTTAAGAAATGTTCATAGTTCATATTCACAAAGTGAACTTTGTTAAAAATTGTTCTAAGGTATGAATTGTAAGCTTTTATCAATTATGAAAATATTATTCACTTATTCTCTTAGTCAAGAATAAGCTACATGTATTTTTTTCGATTAATACTCTACAATAGTGTCGTTCGATATTATATTTATACAATAGATACATGTCTTGTCTTTCATAATTCACGAAAGATTACAGTTCTTTGTTAAATTTATTTACTAATACTTTAGCATAATACTTGAACATATTTCTCGAATGAATAGGAGCTATGTACACTCCTTTATCAATAGTCAAAAGTACGATGGCGATGTTTAAAATGTTCTTTGCCGAGTGACTTTATTGATCGACTTAGTTTCCATGATATTCCTTCGAAAAAGAAAATAATTTTAAACTAAAATAAACATATAAATTAAATAAATCATGCATATATTCGAAACTTCAATTCCTTGTTATTTCTCAGTATTTTAGAAAAAAAAACCAAATCGACGATACTACTAGTTCGAAATAATGAAAAACAAGTATAAAATTCCTATCATATTCATAGTTCTATTCTATTCATTCTTTCATAGCCAGGAATGACCTGATCAGGAAACGGGGGTAAGCCATTGTCCAAAAACTTTTCATGCATTCTCTTAGAAAAAAACCTGTATATACCCTCTCGAAAAATCGCACCACCCTTCCTATAATGTTAGCTGCCTCAGGCCAGCCCTGTTCCTAGTAAAAAATACAGATATTTCCTATTGATAATAACCATTTCAGTATCTTCAACATTCAAAGACAGTCTATTTCTTCTTATCTATAACAAGAATCATCAATCATCGATATAACTAAACACAATTGCAAAAAATCCTATTGGTCAATAATCATTTTAAATGTATATCTTTTATAATTGATTATTTTTTTTTTTTCTTTGCAAACAAATTCAAGAAAAGAAGAACAATAATATGAACAAAACAGAAAAAAAATGAACGCGTGCTCATATTGCAATCGACTAGAAGTCAAATGTCTCTCTCAATATATATATATGCACAGATAAATGTATATGTAATTATCTATTTATTATTTCCATTGGTAACATATTGATGAGGATGTTGATGAGAAAGATGCGGATTATTTTCTTTTTTAACACTTGGTACCGATGGCCATGATGATGATGATGCATCATTTGTTGACATAGCATGTGGATGATGATTGTGTCCACTACTACCATGACTTGTTGCATTAGCTTCTAGTTTAACATTAGGATCATTAAGTGATTTAAAATTATTTTCTTTTTTCCATTTCATACGACTAAAATAGACAAAAGAAGAGTTTTTTTTTTTAGTTAAATTTTTATTTTTTTATTTTTTGCTTACCGATTTTGAAACCAAATCTAGAAAGAAATTTAAAAAAGAAAGAAAAAAGATAATCACACATAAAAAAAAAAAGGTGAAATAATATGAAAAAAATTTTCTTTACTTTGATTTGTCGTTCAGTTAATGCAAGACTATGAGCAATTTCAATACGTCGTCGGCGGGTTAAATATCTGTGAAAAAAAAAAATTCAAATTCTTTTTTTTTTAATACTTGTTTTTTTTTTCTCTAAACCTTACTTTGTATAATGAAATTCTTTTTCTAACTCAAGTGTTTGATGACGTGTATATGTTTGACGAGTACGTTTGTGTTCAAAATTAAATTCTATAGAAATGACGAAGAAAAAGAAAAGACTCTTACAAATCATTCATTACATTAATAGACAAACAAGATGGTAAGGAAGTTAATCAATTCAATGGATTACATTTATGTCAAGTTTTTATGTTTCCTGCATACGTTATCTATAAATCATTTTTCTTTTTCTTTTACTTTGTCTTATTGATTAACTTTCATGATTTCTTTCTTTTTCTTTTTTTTTGCTTTCTTTGTTTTATACCTGGTCTCATCCATGGATGTGCATAATAAAGCATTGGATTGGTAACTGCCATAGAAAAACTTGATAATTGATGATGAGGATGAGGATGAGGAGGTGGCATTGCTGTTGGAGGAATCATGTCATTGCCTGGTGTTGTTATTGATGATGATGATATTGGTTCAGATTGTTTCCATGATGATGTACCATTCGATGGTGGTAAAAGATAATCATTGGTTGGTTGATGTTGTTGAAGATGAAGTTGTTGTTGTTGTTGTTGCTGTTGCATATGATGATGATGATGCGATGTTGAACTCGAAATTGATGCAGCTGCTGCTGCTTGCATCATTGTAAAATTAGAATATGTATTCATAAGTTGATCTTTATTGGTTGAAGGATTCGGAAATGCTATTCGATCAAATGTTGATGAAAATCCTCCTCGATTATAATCGGTATCATAAAGAAATGATGTTGAATTATTAACATCATTATTTGTTGTTTGTTGATCAACATTTGATGATGATCCTGTATTATTATTGTTATTTGTTGTTCCATTGCTTGAAAAAAGATCATTTGTTGATGTTGATGATAGACTGAAATAATTATTCATTGTCTTGTGTAATTATCGTTAGTTTTATATATGTAGAAAGAGAAAAATTTATTTTTTTTTTTTGTTGTTGTTGTAATATAGTCGTTGATGAGGTCAAATAATAATATTGCCCATAAAAAAGTTCACACACATTCAGGTCAAAAGATGGATGATAGTAGTTAATGTTAAGAAATAAAAAAACTCAAAACAGCCACTAATACCCGGCCATAATAATAAAGCAAAAAAAGAAGAAAAAGAAGAACGTGTTTAAACGACAATTGAAATGAATATGGAGGCAATGATCGACAGCACTTTACAATGATTTGTTAGGAGGAAATAACTTCTTTCTATCGTTGGTTGGAAAAAAAACGAGAGCGAGAAAGAGAGAAAGAAAAAAAAATGAGAGAAACCAGAGAATGATATCTTTCTCTTTTTCTCTCTCAATAGACATGTTGTTGTTTTTGCTCCAGTAGCATTATCGTTAGATGAGATGATGATATTTTCGAGCCATTCGGAAAGCACACATACGATAGAGGAGAAAAGAAAAAGGACAAGCATAGAAATTTAACGGAATTTTTTCTCTCCTTTTGTGCGTTTTATTTTTTTCAGTTCAACCAATCAATACAGTTCTTTCGTTTGATAGGTCCGAATAGACATATACTTCTGTTCTCTCATAATTTGTCTCTCTTTCTATATATATATATTTTCTTTTTTTTTTCTTTTTCTCGGTCTCTCGTTTGCTATCGTATTGCATTGATCATCAATATATGCATACGATGTCCCCGAAGAACGATTGCTCATTTTGTCATCACCCTGCGGAGGTGCACCACACTATAGATAGAGAATATATGTGCGACTAATTTTGTGTCCCTCTTGTGCTATCATAGGAGAAAAAAAAGAAATCATGCAAAACACATACACATAGATCAAATAGATGTATGCATGTGCACATATATTTGATAGGACGAAGAAGAGAAAAAAAAGATGGGCACATATAGATAGACTGTAAACCTTAAAAAGAAAAGGTGTGATTGTAAAATATTCTTTTACTCTTCGTTTTTTCCCCATATTTAGATTGCAATCACTATCAATTTAACGTTTAGATTTTTTTTTCTTGCTTTAATGATCATTCTTACTTAGTCTATGTCTTGATATATTTATATATACATATACATATGAATTGAAATGGATCTTTTGAATAAATACCGACTGTATTGTTATTCTTTTCAACAAAAAAGAAAATAGTCATGATGACTAGAAAGTGAAAACAAAAAAACAAGTGAAAAGTAATGTGTTATTGATTAAAGTATAAATCAATGGAAAAAGATGACTATATCGAATCGATTGACCTTATTTCAATAGTTATATTGAAATCAAAATTTTGAATGATTGATATATATTATGCATTCAACTGAAAATCATCGAACGATAATTTTTATTGAAATATATTTAGTGCGATTTGTAAAACAAAATCGAAGAATATTAATCTGATTCATACTTGTCGAAAATACTCATGTCTGATTTTTTTTCAAGTTGGATGCTGTCATATAAAGTGTCATATTATAAAATAGTCATAAACGAATAATCACAGAGCCGAAGCAGTTCTTTTTTTTTTTCTTTTTGAATCAAATGATGATGATAAAAAACTTAGTAATTCAAATCGTCGGCCACTTGGCCTTTCGATCTGTATTAGAGTGAAGAAGATCGACCTTTTTTCTCACATAGATATGTGAAGATCAGACTTTATATCAGCCATGTTTTTATAAGAGAATAGTGACGTGATAAGCATATGTATATACGTATTTATATATAAAAGAATGTCATATCGAAACAAATTCAAGCATTACACCAAACAAATTAAGAAAAATCGATCAGGAAGTTTTGTTATATATGTTTGTTCTTTTTAGATTTTAACACTTAAATTTATTCTTAAGATTAATTCAATTGAACCATATATACTAAAAAGACATCTCTTGATCGTTAACAATGTGTTCTATCTAATGGGAATTTGATGACGTCGATGACAATGTCGGTGGAACCGACATTCGGCATTTGTTTTTGATCATGTTGTCATCGTTTTGTTTCTACCTGTACTATTCATTACGCTTGTTTTGATCAATGAAGTGTTAGTAGTGTTATAGATGAAACTACTTAGTTAATGAAGAGTGAGAGAGAGAATTTGTCACTGTCGAATATATCTAAGGAAAATATTCTTAAGGATGACCAATCAGTTTATAGCAATATAGAATAAGTTATAGAGATAAAAAAAAAAGAAAGAAAGAAAGATATGCTTGTCTACTAATAAATAATAGTACTTCTATAATCGGCATCATCTGCATAGTTGTTATATATGGCATGTGTTTCTTCTTTTTCTTCTTTGAGATAGTATTCTGTCATATTGATTTCTCGGACACGTTTTAAGTTATTCTTTTTTCAATCATAGAAGAGTCTGGTTTCAAAAAACAAATGTATCAAAGTGAACTTTCAGTTCAATGAATAAATATATTCTTTCTTATCATTAATATATACATAAAAATGTTCTATAAATAAAATTCAAAAACTATTCATATTAAAATTGAGAGTCATTGGTATGTAGAATTTTAATGCTATATTCTCTCTCTTAAAAAGAAAAATTAAATAATAAGATATATAAGTCTCGCTTCATATGATTTTGTTTTTTATTGCTATTTGTCAACTACAATATCCCGACAACATAGTACAAATAAGACTTAATGATGTGTGTTCTTACGTCAATCGATATCTATAATCTTTTGTTATATGACTATCATTCAAATTATATCTTATACGAAATAAAACAGTTCATATAAAACTGTTTGTCATTGCTTTCTATTATAATTTGAAAACTTCTAAGTAAATACTACCTGAATTTTGAAGAAAAAAATATAATATGTTGAAATATCTAGTTATTGTCGACGACAATAATAAATGATGATCGACTATTCGTAGACAAGGTATGTTATATATATATATACGTATGTATGTGTACAAAATAAAAAAACGAGAGAAAGCAGAAGGAGAGAAATGGTCTCCATAAAAATAAATATATCATATTATTGAGCAATATCAGTATCGCATTAAAGCCTCACTAATGGATTCCTCCCTTTTATATATTGTCGCTTATAAGTAGTGTTGTCTGTTTGTCAGAAGAGAGAGAGAGAGAGAGAAAAATGATGAAGGATGACACAAATGATAAGAATAACAAAAAATAAATGCAAATTCTGATTAATAAAAGGTTTTTCTGAACAATTTTTCTTTTGTTTTAATATATTTGGCTTGAAATGGTCACCACCCGCTGTTGTTTGTTCTTTTTGTGTTATTTTTTTTTATCGTTTTTCTCACACATATGCACAACCGATTGGTTTCTATGACATGCACCCGTTATCGGTCAAATGCAGACGATTCGACACTTTCCAACTGCTGTTGCCGTTCAATGGCCCTATTAAACTTTTTCACTCACATCCGTTTGATCAATCAGATGCTACTACTTTTCTTTCTTTTTCTTCTTTCTCTCCACAGGGGAAGTGCTTATCCATTATTATTGGCAATATGTTATTCTAATTGTGCGCATATGAACAGTATACATTTATGATTAAACAATCAACAAATCAAAGTTATCTGATCGTTTCCCATTTTCTGTTTCTATCGGAATGCTGTACGTGTGAAAGATAAAAACCAATTGTTTTTTTTTTCTTGTTCTTTAAAAAGTTGTTACAAAATCACGTTGACAATTATAATATAGCTTGAAGGAGATAGTAATAAAGCTACCTTTTTTTTTCTTCTTCTCATAAAATGTTCTTTGCGCACGAGTGATAACTCAACTTGTATGTTGTTTTATATTTTATAGAGTTTGCCTGTCTAAATGATGTTGTTGACGAAGTTTTTTTTTCGTGATGGTTTCTAATTACCCTTGGCCTGTGTGTGTGTGAAGGCCATAAAACAAGGTGAACTCACTGTATATATATATATATATATATATATACGTGAATGTAGGGCCAAAAGGCTAAATAATTCGACAAATGTATGTGAGGTGTGACACATGATTCGTTCTCTCGGGGATATGTCAATCGAGCGCGTCGTTTGCCGTATATGAGAAAGAGAGTAAAAGAGAAAGAGAGAGAGAAGATCAAGCAACAATGAATAAAAAGAGAAGTAAAGCTTCCGTTCAATGAGCCTCATCTGAACATTAGATGACGTTTTAACGGCTAAATAGTTGCCTCACATACAAAACGAACGTATTGTGACTATGCCAGTTGTTGACCATTTTGAAAATGACGACATATGAAAGAGAATCATCGGGACGTACAATGGTTGGTTGAAAAGAATATGTGACAATTATATTTTTTTTCTCATCAAACATAGGTTGTTTTGATTTGTTTAAGTTTAAAATACATTTCAAGAATAGTATGTTGAAGTCACCAGTTATGTCGAAAAATTATTGATATTCTTTATAATATAAAGATTTAACAAAACTGAATCATTGTTGGTTAGCTAAAAGATTTTCCTTTTGATAATATTAAATTTCAAACAAGTTCAAATAAACTCAAAATATCTTATCGAATATTTCGATATTTTTTTCTTTTAATTTGAATAAATGCAAAAAAAAACTTCGTTTTAGAGTTGTTCGAATTTTAACTTTCATTGTGTTTAAAAATCACATATAGGATACTGATAAAGTCAATGATCATATTCATTGAATATTTTTTTTAAATACTTTAAAGATAGAAAATAAAACTGCACTATTTATCAGTGGGCATCCATTATTGTTTTTTTCTTGGAGAAAAATTTTACAGTGAGGAAAGTTTTTCATTTTAGCAGCAAATTCTGCATCTCTGCATTTACTAAATATACTTAGAATTCAAATATAGTCAATCATGATCCAGCACAGTATAATATACATTTACATTCAATACTATTTTAATTATAATTCTTCCTCTCAATTGTTTATCAGTAGAAACAGAAGGAGCTTTCCATGAATTAGAACTCATCCTTGAATTTATATCAATAGTTAGATCATCATTTGTTAGAGTAAAATTAAACTTTCAATAAAAATAATACATGTAGAAATATTTTAAATAAGTAATTTATTTCCCATATACAACTAGATATGTTAGTCGATATCAACGATAGAAATTTATTTATTGAAGTTTTAAAAAGAATGTTTTTGGGATACATTCAATAATAGGGGTTTTTTGTTTTATTTTCCTAACTACTGATTTATTGTTAATTTATGATTGAACATATTTTTTCATGGATTATTGATAAAATTTAACATCCTCATAATTTTCAGATATGATCTTCGTTACTTCATCAGCATGTTCACTATCACGTACTTCCAATACAACTTGAATCTATCAATGAAAAAATAGAAAACAACTAATCAATTTAAAAAATTAAATTACTTGAACTGAAAACATATCCGATTTAAGCCAAGCTCGTTCATGATAAATATCTTTAACACTAGCACCGGCTGTACTAAATAATTTGCACATTTGTGCCAATGATCCCGGACGATCACTTATTTAAAACAAATCATAAATCAAGAATAATTTTTGAGAATGAAATCTTTTTTATTTTTACCTAACAATTAACCAGACTTTTAATAAACGTTTATCAGCAACAAGACCACGTTCAAGTACACGACCAAGTACAGTTGTATCGATATTACCACCACATAATGGTATTACTACTCTGAAAAAAAGAATAAAGAATAAAAAAACAAAACTATTGAAATTTTATTTTTGTAATTTCATCTTACTTTTTTCCTTTCAATTCTGGTAATAAACCTTGTAAAACAGCTGCTAGACCTGTAGCACCAGCTCCTAAATATTAGGGAATGTTTAAGAATAAAATTGAACAAACAAAAACTTAAATATTACCTTCAACAACAGCTTTTTCCATTTCAACCAAACGTAATATAGCTATAGCAATATATTCTTCACTAAAATTTAAACTATTATTATTTTCTATTTACTTTGATGTATACCAACCTTACAGAAACAACTCTATCAATCAATGGTGCTGCTGTTGCATAAGCATTTCCACCAACCAGAGAAACAGCAAGACCATCGGCTAGTGTCGAATGACATTCTGTAAAAACAGGTCGACCAGCTGTAAAACAATATTCAGATACATATATATTTATCAAAGACGTACAATCATCTTCAATTACCTTTCATTGCTGCTTTAAATCCAGGTGCACGTTCAGATTCAGCTGAAATAATTTGTACACGAGGATTAACCGCTTTCACAGCCGCAGCTAGACAAATAATATTTACTTATAAATATATTTAATAAAAAATCATGAAAATGTATATTTTACCAACGCCAGCTAAAAGACCACCACCACCTTAAAATAACAACAAAAAATAATTAATATCAATTTTAGTGGCCATTGAAATACCTGTAGGTACAATAATAGCATCAACATCTGGAACTTGATCAAGAACTTCAAGACCTAGACTTCCTTGACCAGCTAAGATATGTGGATGATCAAAACTAAAATTGAAAGAACAATAAACAATTCGAAATAATGATCTTGTTTTACCCATTAATATATCGTAAACCAAATACTTTGGCCAATTTTAATGCTAATCGTTTTGACTAGAAGAACAAATATAATAACATAATATTTTTGTTTATCTATCAAATTATTTACTTCAGCTAAATCGATTCCCTTAACAAGAACAACAGCTCCAAATGATTTGCAATTATTTATTTTCATAATTGGTGCATGTCGTGGCATAACAACCACAACAGGTATACCCAATTGTTGACCATGATAACAAACAGCTAAAGCATGATTACCTGCACTAGCTGCAATTACTCCTCGAGCTTTTTCTTCCTAATCATAATCAAAAAGAAAAAGAATCTTAAATCATATTACCAAAAGAACAGAATAACAAACCGGTGGTAAAATCATTAAAGTATTTCTTGCACCTCGTTCTTTAAAACTACCTGTATGTAATAAAAAATCTTTTTTAAAATACAAACTCATGCCAGCTAGTTTTGACACATGTGAACTCTATACATAGAAAGGAAGAAAACCAAAATCTATCGCGTTTCGAAAATATTACTAATGACATACTGTACATGGTGTTTTTGGAACACCATATTTAATACGATATGCTGCAGCAGCTACTTCTTCAAAACGGACTATACGAGGCATTTTTGGATCACACCATTCATCATATATATCCTCTTCACTTATTTCTAACATTGATAAACTATATTAGATAATAATATAATGAACAATTTTTTTAAAATAGAAATCAATTATATTTACTCAAGATTTTTTATATCCTGATCTAATTTCTGGTGACGTTCTTGTAAATCAGTGTCAGAAAAATATCGTTCATCCAGCATTGTCATTCGAACTAAGAAATAAATATAAATGTTAACTTGATTACAATTAAAATTCGTTTTACTTGACGCACGTTTTTCATTCATGATTGTTCTTATATTGGTGAGGTGTAGTTCTTGTTGTACTAAAATTTATTTCGATATGCGATTATTTTATATAAGAAAATAACAAATACTAAAAAAGTAATCTCTTATATAGTGAAGGGGAGAGTATGTTCGTATACTTGAAAAAGAAAATACTTCATAGTTCTAAAGGTGAATTAACTATTTAATCAAATGCGTAAATACATTAGTTATATACAGACGCTTTTTTTCGAGTGTTTTTTACTTACCGTCCTGATCAATACCAAATTCCATTTTAAATCTCCTGTACCAAGTTTTTCATAATGTATAAACATAGGCATAACTCTCTACCTAAATATTAGAAGGATTATTTGAAATATGATATATTATCTATAGAAAAGAAACTAAAGAAGTAATCCTTAATGTCAAAATGCAAATTCGCTAGTAGATAGAACAACTATACACATATTTACTTTACAAGAACGAAGAAAATACCAGGTACGATACACACATACAAATACCTTCTATTAATACCTTGTATTCTGTATAGTATTTAACCAAACAAATTTTTTTCAATGTAAAGTCTTTATACAAAAAAAATATTTTTATAGAAAAAAAAACTACAAATTACGTGTTCATATCATTATTTTATATATGCATTTGATTTTGAATATTAATCTTGCTTTCTATACTCTCACAATCAGAACAGCAGCCAATTTATCCATATTAACAAAAACATGGGGTTTTTTTTTGAATAGCTTGTTATATATGAATAAATAGAAATTTAGGTTTTTTATTTTTATCTTACAATAAATTAAATATGAAACTTACAGAAGAAGAAAAAATTTGTCGTAATGATTTAGTGGTAAATAGAACTCCATAAATTATATATTATTAATACAGAACGTTCTAAAAGTTCGAGCAAACAATGAACATTTCAGAACGATAATTTCAATCAGCGGAAATGACTACAAAACAGGTTATTTTTCTGCATTAATTTTCACAGTACCTTTCTTTATCTGTCATCGATTTTTATGAGCAATTTGTTTTTTTTTCCACAGAAATCGGTCATTCTTTCTCACATGATTTCTACCACCGTTTTTCTTAGACTTGATGTGTATGACTCTTGAGCTTTTGAAAATATTTTTCAGTATTTTTTGAAGTATTTTCACAAATCTGTTATGAAAAGTTTTATTCAAGATGTTTCTGATACAATATCTGTGCTGATCAACGTCATAATTACAATAACTCTAGTAGTAATTCAATTTATTCTTTTCTGCCTTCTTTGTACAAGTGTAAAACAAAAACTGCAAGTCGAATGTAGTAAAAACAGATAAAATAATTAATGTATTAAAACTATGTTTCATTGCTCTTGAATAATAAATCGATTAAGTTAATAATATTTGTGAACATATACCTGGATGAAACATTTTTATAACATGAAAATGATTTCAACACATATTTTATGTAAAAAAATTTTTTTATTTGAAAAAATTGAATTAAGGTATTAAAAATGAAACAAATTATTTTAAAAAACTATCATTGATGACATTATATCAAATAAAATTTTAATTGAGTATTGAATGAAACTATAACAATCTCATATAAATATCTTGAAAAATTGAGCAACTTTTCAGCGCATTTATATATATATATATAGTATTTATATTTCCATATAGTTCACAAAGTATACAGATTGAAAAGTCCATCCTCAAGCTCTATCGTTATCTGTCAGCACGGACGAGTACTAAGTCCATATTTTCAATGCGCTAACCGTATATTTTGAGTAACAACGTTTAGTGCACGTGTTGTGAAATGTAAATGTGTACTGCATAAATACTAAGTGTACGGTCACGCGGAATGCACCCAATGATCGACACAAGAAAAAGATCTTGTTTTTTTGCACTAAAATTCTATTAGTTGAAACTTTAGTCAATCAGAAGCTTTCAATACTTTTATACCCATAAAAACGAATAAAATAATTTGATGATATAATATCAATAAAAATGAACCATTTTTAATAATAAATAAAAATTTCATGCTATCTATTCAATATGTTCAATCAATTAAATACACCATAGCACTGAGTCATCATCGTATCAATGTTATTCATATTTATTTTATTTGGTCATTGGCCGCATCGTGTCATCTTAGTCGGTAGTTTGTTTCATTAGTTATCTTTTTCATTTTGTCTCTCATTTATTTAATCGATTAATCATAGCATTTCATTCTTTAATTCTTTTCATTGAACAGTTCGATAAACATTTTTGTTCTTCTTTTACATTCCAAAGTTCATTGACTTATTTTTAGATATAGAAAAAAAGAAATACATAAAACATGAGTTTTCAATGGACTTTTCTAGCGACATTTCTCTATTGTGAAATTGTCGTTGTTATAGTTCTACTTTTACCATTTATTTCACCAATAACGTACGTATTTATATCTATTTTAAAGATTATTTTAATAAAATATATAATTCTATTTGTTTTTTTTGTAGTTGGCGAAAATTTTTTAAATCAAGACTTGTAGCAGCATTTTCAGCTGGAGCAAGATATTATTTTAATTTTATAATATGTATATTCGGTTTATTATTTCTCGGTAGAAAAACAAAAATGTTTATCAATTATAGAATTTATCTTAATATTTCTGATTAAATTTAGATTCAATTCGTGAATTAAGAAAATATTCTGCTGTTGAAGTGAAAGATTTATCAACACCGCATGGTGAAGCACATGCACATATGAAACAATTTCGTTCACAGAGAAATTTTTATATTGCTGGTTTCGCTCTTTTTCTTTGGTTGTACGTAAAAAAAAAAACCATTTGATTTTCGAGAAAAGTATTGATAACATAATTTTAGTGTAATTAAACGTTTAATTCATCTTCTATCGGCGGTTGCACGTGAAATGGCTGATTCAGCTGCAGCACGTAAACAAGCTGAAGGTGCACATCGTCATTTAGAAGGACTTATGACAAATGATAAATCAGTAAGATTTTCTTTTTTGTTTAAAAGATTTCAAATTATAATTTTTTTTTCTTTAAAGAAACTTGATCCTCGAGAAATTCCAATTTCATCAGATGAACCATCACGCTATATTGATCCAAAAGAACATGATGCTGAAATTGAGAAATATAAAAATGGTTTGTTAAATGGAAAAATATTTATAATTGTAATTTGAATTTTTCTTTTCTATTATGCAGAAGTGATGAAAGCACGTGAAGATATTGATACATTACGTGAACAATATGACAATTCAATTAAAAATTATGACGACCTTTGTGAAGAACATAAGAAGTTACAAGTAAATTAGATAAAATTCATTTTTTATCAATCGTAATTTTCTGTTTCATTTTTTTTTAGAATAAATTGGCTGTTTTAACAGACAATGAATCAGCAAAGGACAAATAAACAAATACATACGTTTATACATATAAACAATCTATTTCTGATTTTTTTTTTCGTTTTGCAGTTTGTTTGCTGAGTTAACACTCATGATTAGAAATCCTAGCTTGTCTTAGCGTATTACATTAACATTCTTTGAGTTTTTGCCGTTTGTACTTTTTCTTTCTCTCATTTATTCTAGCCATATATATTGTCATTCATAGATAAATAAGCTAAATAAACTATTCGAGATATCATATATTAAATTATTCTTTCATTTATTCTTAATAAAAAATCTTCTAGAAGTGTATTGAAAAGCAAAGACTAATCATGTCTGAAATAACAAGTGAGACAACAGCAGCAAAAATGACATTAAAAAAAGTAAACCCAATGAAAGATTTTCTGGCTGGTGGTGTTGGTGGTGCTTGTCTTGTTATTACGGGTCATCCATTAGATACAATTAAAGTAAGTTTAAATACGAAGATAATTCAATAATGAAGGTTTGATTAAAACTAAAAGGTTCGATTACAAACACAACCAAAACCACAACCTGGACAACTACCATTGTATACAGGAACTTGGGATTGTGCAAAGAAAACTGTTGTGAAAGAAGTAAAAATTATTCAAAGAAGAATATTGAGAAGATAAAGCTTGTGTCTAATTTATATAGGGTTTTACTGGTTTATATAAAGGCATGGGTGCACCACTTGTGGGTATGTTCTTACGAGAGAACATTCTCAATTGATATTCTTCGTTCGAGCTTACAGTTTTCTTATCAATAGAGTTCTGTGAAATTATAGGAAACCTAAATCATATAAAAAACAAACGAAAGAATTTTGACGTATAATTTAACCAATGTTGAAGAACACTTGAATGTTGTGATCCTAATTGTGGTACACCATCGTGTTTTGAACATACGTCATTCTAAGAAATAAGTATCTGTTTTTGACTAAAAGTTTTAAAGCATTCTAAAAGTTGTAGAGCCTTATGAGAAAAATATGAACTCGAACGAAGAATATATGATGAGGATATTCGCTAGTCATTTAAAAAAAATAGATTTTATTTTATTTTTAACTAAAAGGTGTTACACCCATGTTTGCTATTTGTTTTTTTGGATATGGTATTGGAAAAAAATTACAAACACCATCTGCTGCCAATGGTGATTATACGTAAGTAATTTAATTTTATTGTTTTTTTTTCTTACTGCAAATGATAGCGTTGATGATTAGTTTAACACAAATATTTGCTGCTGGTATGCTATCGGGAGTTTTTACAACTGTGATAATGGCACCGGGTGAAAGAATTAAATGTTTGTTACAAGTAAGAATATGAATTGATTGAGATTTAATTAAGAAGTTTTCAAAACCAAAAACTAAATTATAGATTCAACATGCGGCTCATGAACATAAATATAATGGACCAGTAGATTGTGCTAAACAATTATATAGGGAAGGTGGTATTCGAAGTATTTATCGAGGAACAGCTTTAACACTTATGAGAGGTAAAAATAAAACATTTATACAATCTATTACTTAAATAGTATGAATCGAATATTTAGATGTACCTGCATCAGGCATGTATTTTTCTACGTACGAATTCTTAAAGAGATCATTGACACCTGAAGGACATTCGTAAGTATAAATAAAATATATCTACATACATAAATTCCTTAATTTAATTCAGAACTAGTGAATTAAGTGCATGGAGGACATTGTTTGCTGGTGGAATGGCTGGCATTGCTAATTGGGCTGTAGCCATTCCTCCTGATGTACTTAAATCAAGATTTCAAACAGGTTTCGTTTCGATTTTTGTAATTATTTGTTTTTTTGAATTTTGTTTTTATTTAAATGAATAGCTCCTGCAGGCAAATATTCGGGTGTCGCGGATGTGTTACGAGAATTAATACATACAGAAGGCATTAGATCACTTTATAAAGGCTTTGTACCAGTTATGCTGCGAGCTTTTCCAGCTAATGCTGCATGTTTTCTTGGTTATGAATTAACAATCAAATTTCTTAATTATATATGGCCAAATTGGTGAAGATAGAACAAATTTCTATTCTTTTTTTTTGTGTTTCGTTTTTTTTAAATCAACATTTGACTAACGTTTGAGTTCGCTAACGCTAAAACTCTTTTTTCTTTCTTATGCATTAATTTTTGTTTCATTTCTGTATTACTATTCTTAGAAAACAAAAAGATAGACTTCATTCATCGCTCAGTTATCTAGCATAATTCTATTCTAATAAACATCTTTCAAACGAAAATTTTTTGAAACAGAATGACAAATTAGATTGATATTAAAATGAATTAATTCTATGATAGCTCTCTCATATCTATTCTAAAATAAACATTTGGTTGTTCTTTTTTTCTACAACTTAACAATCAATAGAATGAAGATGATATTTTACTCATATAACACAGACAAGCGGAAGTGTCTCGTGCTGTGGATGAAACTTACACGGTTCGTGTGCTTCTTCCTTCTTTTGCTGGATGAACACGTTTTAAAAGCACGAACAGTACGATGAGATGACATGTGTTCCATGAGCATTCAAACAACACTGTATAGGCGTGCACTAAAATGCGGGACACTCCAGTCCAAGGGCCTCAATCGATCGGATCGAGTGAGGAGAGCCAGCTCAAAGATTATCGACCCAACTCATGGGCGATTCATTTGATTGCATTAAATAAATTTTTAACAGATGAATGAACAAGCATATTACAAATAGTAGTAGTTGTTGTATAAACAAATGTTCGTTAACATATTTGACAACTGGCAAAAACTTCAATTCTCTCGAATTTCACCAGTATTTTCTAATTTTTTTAGTTATATAACTAAATACTTTTCGTCATAAAGATTTCTTCGCTTTTTTTGTGATTAATAACAGTACATATTGGTGGTTGTTTATTTTCAAAGCAAATTTGATTTATTCCATGTCTACCGGCTTTTATGTGATGATTAACGAGCACCGGAAGTTGAACAAAAACTATTAACAAAAACTGATGATTGAGAATCTTCACTAAAAATAGAATTTTGGCAAGCACATATTCTTGAATATAAACAAAGTTTCTCATGCGGTACGAGGCACAGTGTTTCTATAGTCGGTCGCTTACGGTTTCGGTTTTCATGTTTTGCGTGTTTATTCCTGTCCAAAATCTGTACTTTGAGTTACAATGTTCCAGAGGATGGTGAGTCGATAGATATTGTTTTGAACTATGTTAGAGAAATTGATATCTCGAGATAATATAAAAGCTTATAAGTCTTTATATACAAGTTTTCGTCCATTGTCAGCGAATTCCGCGAAACAGTGATTTCGACAATAAGTTTTCATCTTTTACCCGAAATAATTAAAAGTGGTAGGATGGTCTCCACTCAGCTTTTGTGAGCAGAGGAGATTATGAAAACATTCGACGGGACAGGATCGACGTTAGGAGAAATCTTTTATCGTCCTTATGTTGATTGAGGTCGCATGTCCGAAAACCAAGATTGCTTCGCGTCACAAGATATTATTTTTTGTCGCGATGATCTTGAGAACATAAAGTCAGAATATACATAGATAAATGTTCTTGTACTGTCTGATTCATGTATCGAAGAAGGTAATGAATTTTAAATGAATCTTTTTCTGTAGAAAACTTTTATATTTGAAATCAAAACCGATTACATAATTTAAGGTCTTCACCTTGATTATGCTATAAATAGCAAGAGTGAAAAAAGCTTATTGTAGTCTAAGCAACAAGGCGGATATATATCTCAATAAACAAGAATGTATCAAACCCAACTTAAATTAAAGAGTCGTTCTAAATCTCATCCTCTATCTACATAAAACTACTCCTGATATTCATAGTATAACTGATGTTTGTAATTTAGGTGACATACATTTGTTTTGATTCCAAATATAAAAGTTTCCTAGGAAAAAAATTCGCTACGTATCCACAATGTTAAAACAACTTGTGCCTTCTTCAATGCATGAAATAGACAAAATACTGAATTGCATTGATTTTTAGCCAAATTTTTTCACTTTTTGTTAAATTTCATCAGAACAACAAGTCATTTTGATAAAATACAAGAATTTTTAGTTAAAAATCAACGAAATTTCGTATTATATTTGAAAGCAAATGGCTGAAGTCACTTTCTGAACGTTAGACCATGAAAAGATGACCGTCCACATCGTATCTTAAATTATAAAGCTGAAGACTCTCTATCTAATTAGTATATACGTTAGAATGAAAATTTCATTGGAACCACATTGCATTATTATACATTTTTCAGAAAGATTCTCAAAAATGATTGGTTAGATAATGATTTCACCTGGCATAATATTATATGAACACATTTCCTAAATAAGTCTCGTAGGATTGGTGAAAACCGCAGACCGCTAGCTACTACCGTTCTCGATATAGTCGTCTTACATTAACCCGTATTTAATTCTAGCGCCGATAAGAGTAAAGTTATCTAGACTATGTCCACGAAAACATTCAGAATTCTAAGCCACTATAGAATTCGTGCTCGTTTATAAAAATTTACAAAAGAAATTTTTGAAATAAATTATTTAGATGAACAATCAAGAAATCTCCTTGTTCATGATAAATAGCTTCACCAATAGACAATGCAACATACCCTATATATTTTTTGGTTGCATCATCATCGTTTATCGATCTAGACGTCATTTTGAGATTGTGAACAATCAAAGATATACAAATGATTATGTAAACAATGCCCCGTACTTATGACGAGAAACAAAGTAGAAATGATGCATGTTACGATTTACCCAACATACAGTAAATCGTTTTATATAAAAAAGAATATTTATTATTGTTACTATCATTTATATTGTCATAAGTACTTTTATTGATATACTCATTAGTGTAGTTATCAATATAATAAAGGATATAATTATTGGTATTATTTTATCGGTAGAATTTGATCGATATTTTTACATATATGATTGTTCGTATAGGTATCAGTATCGATGCGATTACCACAGTTGATATTAGTCTTGCTATAATAAAAGATGTTAATACTGCTATTTTTACGGCTATAATCATTGTTATTATTATAGGTTTTTTTATTAGTGTTATTAGGGATCAACAGACAGCTCTAATATATTTAACAAATGTCGTTAATTATTAATTTTTTTCTACTAAGGCTTATTTTTCAAAAAAAGGTGATCACATTCGTCGAAATATTACACGTGTGAACGATTGTTTTTTCGCTGGCGTTAACCGATATTCTATATTATCAAACAGTGATTATGAAGATTAGTGACCGCATACGGAAAAGATAGAATTGACACTATATAAATAGAACGAGAGAAAATGTAATTTCTCAGAATATAAATTAAGAAAAACTATTATCGATGAAAAAATTCATAATTTTTTTTCTTTAGATAATCCACAGTATTTATATCAATATGGTTTTACGTTTGTAGTTGTTACAAATGAGAAATCAACACCAAACTGTAGAGTAAGAACTAAATAAGGCTCAAAATGAGTTGTTCTACTATTAACAATCCTACACAATAGTCAAATTTATTTAGCAATGCCATAAGCCTCGCGATAGAATCAACTGCTATTGATAGTGAGCTACGGTGATCGGAATCTTGTGTTTCCTGAATTTTTTCATTTGCTTGTTTCTAGATTATCATTTGAATGTCAATCACGGAACATTGTCATATTAAAAAGAATTTTTTTTTTTTTTAATTTTAAAAAATAAAGGCGACAACGCTAATTATTTTATTTCTATATTTATTATTTTTTAATAATGCAGTATATTATCAATTGAATTTATTGAAATAATTTATAAAAAGCTTTTTATTCTTCTTAGATTTCAATACTAAAATGAAAATAAAGACCATGAAAATCTTTTATCTGTTAGTTTTTGATAGATTTCCAAATAAATTTTATTTGGTGTTTTTCTTCTTTTTATTTAATTTATATAAACAAAAAAAAATGTTATGCAACAAATTCATTAAAATAGTCACATTCTTCTATTTATCTGAGAATATTCTCTTGGTTTTTTTGACAGCTCATAATTGATTATAAGATTTAATTACTTGTTCAATTTGTACAAAACCATTAAGAAATTCTTGTTCATCAATATCATATTTATAATAATGATGAAGATAAGCTTTTTGTCCGAATAATTGCCATGATTTGTTTACTATTCTATCAAGTGCTGATACAGGTGTTTGACAATTACTAATCAATGATAAATATTTTTCATAATTTAAATAAGATTTATCACGATAATTAAATAAATAATAATAATCAGATGATGAAATAAATGACGGATAAAATGTTTCATAATTAAAAAATTGTTTTAAATCTTTATCAATATCTTCTTTATCATAGGAACGTGCTAAAAATAAATTTCCTATAGATTTTGTTCGTGTTTGATTTGGTTTTAGTGACCAATTAAGTCCTTCATCTAAATAAGAATTATTAATATACATTTGTGATAGAGTTTTTATTAATGATGACCATTTATATGTACTAAAATCTAATGCTTGATCACTTAATTGTGGTACACAACGAAGTGTTAATAATTTATAAAATGAATGTGGTAAAACTGATTCTAATAAATAATTTATTTCACATATTGATGAAGTTTTATTTGAAATAGGTTGAAGAAAACTACATAAATGTCGAGTTAAAATATTATTCATATCATGAATATTTGTCGGACGATCAATACCAGAATATGAAACAAGTTTTTTTGCATATTGTTGAAGAATATCATTTTCAAAAACAAATAATGCATCAGTAGAATGATAAAGATGTGAAAGTGTTAATAACGAATTATAATTTTGTACTACCACTTCACCACTTGTATATGGAACAACAATTGTTGTTAAAAGAAATGAACGTGGTAATTCATCACGAACACACTCAACAACATAAGCACCAAGACCAGAACCTAAATGAACGACGAATGTTAATAGAAAATAAATTTTTCCCCTTTTTTGTTTTACCTGTGCCACCCGCTAAAGAAAGTATTGGTAAAATTGTATCAACTCGATCAGCATGTTCTAATTGCCATCGAAGACTATTTAATATATTTTCTTCAGCTAATGAACCATTGCGATAACCACATGCCCAATTGTTGCCAGATCCGAGACGACCTTTTTTTTTCAAATTATCGATAAACTATAAGATATGGATTTGAATTATTCTTTTTCGAAAATATCTCAGCTATATGTTCAATTAATATGAAAAGCTAGACTCCTTGATCTCTACAGAAACAATTAAAACTATTATAAAAAGCGACAGCTATTAATAAATATAAGTGATGACCTATTTCTTATTTCTTCTTGTTTGAACATTTACTTATGCATAATAGCTATCGTCTACTAATAGTCATCTAATGAATTACTCTTATTCGGGCAGTTATAGAAGAAAAGATTGATTTTTATCGAATGGTTCCTAGCGATGATGCTGAGCATGACCGCTATCAGTTGAGATGGTCAAAGAAAAACAAGCTACTTATAGATGTTCAGGACAGTTTATTAACAATGCAGATAATTACTGAGAAGTAGGAAAAAAAAGGGAAAGATACTGATATAAATATAGAAGGCGACAATAAGAGTGAATAGGTTTTGATCAAACACTCATATCAAAAAACAGTACTCCTGAACTTAGTTATTAGAGTGCTTGATTGACATTAAAGATGTTACTTTTCTATAAAAATTAGTTTCAGAAAAGTTGATTACAAAAACTACTTCTCAACTTGAATTTAAGATGAAATAACTATAATCATTATTTGCTAAGATAAATTTTAGCTCATCAATCATTTATGTTTTGTTGTTACTTGATATAGTCAATAGTAAAATTAATATCAACTCGATATTATAATGATGAGAATAAAAAATTTGAAACAATTCTGTCATGTAAAAACAGATAAATATATTATCGTAGAAGAAAATATTATATTTGAGTTTTATACTAGATTTTCAATCGATATAGTTATATTTGTTAAAAGAAAAAAAAGAATTAGTTTATACTTTAAAAACTTGTTGAAAACTAAACAATTATTTGATCTGAAGGATTTTCTTATTTTTTTGGTTTTCAAAGAAATTCTTATGTTGTGATTAATTATACATTGCTGACGAGAGAACCATCCGATGTGTTCCATCACTTTTTGGCTTCTATATTGAGCATATAGAATAAAGACTTCTAGACTACAATAAACTTCACAGAAATTTAGCTCTTGCCACATTGTGGTCGAAATATCAAATTGTGAATGAATTTTCCTTATAGAACTTAGAATAACTTGTATCACAGTTTTCAGAATATCTTTATTTCAAATGATATCTGTCTGAAGATATTGATAGATTATCAACTTTAGTATTTTGTAAATACAATATCAGAAAAATCCTTAAAATTGTAATTTGAATTACTCTAACTGAAAAATGTTGATTTATAAACAGTCCGATGTCGAAGTTTGAAAATATAATTTTCTTATAAAGTTGCAATTGTATAGAAAAAATTTACTGACAATTCGAATTAAAATACATCGAAAATCTCAATTATGTTCGATTTCTTCTAGGTCAGAGTTTTTTTTCTATGTAATCATGATATAAGTTTAAAAGTGATGGATGATTTCACATAGTTCCTTTGTGAATGTAAATAGAAGAATTTTACTTTCTGATAAATTCAAATAATCTCGTATCTTGTATTAAAATTCTACCTTCAATAACACATTTTTTTTCATAAGACCAATGACGTTTCGATTGAGATTTTTCATCCATTAATTGTTCAATAACTTTAAGTTCAGTATCAATAGCAAGTGCTCGTGCCGTAAGTTTATTTTCAGTTTGAATAAAAAATCGATCAAGTGAATGACGAATATAATCATTAATAGATGAATGATTTGTTATGGATAATTTTGCTTGATTTGAATGTGTAAGATTATCTTCAATTAATGTATCAAATACCCGTTGACCAACTTGATTTCCACATTGACCAAGTTGAAGAATAATACATGACATCTGAAATAATTAACAAGAACAAAAAGAAAAATCATTTATTTTCTTTTATTATAAATTTCTTTTATTTTCTTTTTTTAATCATCCATTTGAAATTCAGCTAAAAAATTTTTTCCCTCAGCTTTTTCAGCTAAATAACGTTCATAAACTTTTGGAATCTTTTTAAATTTTTCGATTTTTCTTTCAAGTTGTCGTGCTGTTAATTGATAATCATTGTGATGATCACGAGCCATAGCTTCATAATTTGTATCATGTTTTTCAATCATATAAATACAAAATCTAAATAGAAAAAAAAATATTTAATTAAATAATTTTTAATAAAACCTACAATCGATCTGGATCGGATATTCTTAATGATTTAACACGTTCTGTATTTGCATCTTTTTCAAGTTCATCTCGAATATGAACTTTAGTTGGTCGACGTTTTTTCTTTTGTTTTGTTGAATCAATCATTGGTACAGATGGAATATCATTATCAGAATTTTCTTCTTTTTCTTTGATATATTTTTCAAGAATTTTTGGATTAAGTAAATCTTTTGTTTTTGGTATAGGAAATGATTTTTTAATATCATGAACAAGTGCAAATTCATGATAATTTGTTGGTACTGAAAGTTTTGATTCCCAATTTGAACGTATTAATGGACAATGACGTACACGTACTTCACGTTTGCGTTTTTCTTTTGACCATAATCGTTTACGATTAATTTCATGTAAATAAACTTTGCCTCGTTTACGACGACGTGTTTGTACCATTATGACTGATCTAAAATATAACGAAAACAAAATGAAAATCTTCGTAAGTAAACTTAAACAAAATTCAATTGAATGATTGATCATCATATACATATATTACATTATATATATTCATTTCTTCTGATTCGTTAACATGACAAAAAAAATAAGCAATAGATGACTCTGTCTAACAGCAACTCTAATGAAATTAATGTGAAAATTTTCGTACGACTTCTATGGTATATCAAAATAAATATGTCTAAAGTTATCTTTAACAATCGAACAAATCTATTTAGACAATCATTCTAAATTTGATTGATATTACTAATAGTAAGCAAAAGCTTTTAGTCTAATAATCTTGAATCTAAGTAAATAAAATTCTTTTGGAGAATTCAGAAAAAAATAATAATAATAACAAGAGATTTTTGAAGAAAGAAATGATTTTATGTTATAGATTTTATGTTATTGGTTTCTAGAACTTTTTCGGTGACAAATTGATTTAATTCAAATCAAAAAAAGGATAAATCGGTAATCAATTCATCAAGCTCTGGGCTCCGATTCGTCCTATAATTTCTATTTTTTTGAAAAATCCAATATTTTGATTGATTTTCCTATATTTTGTCAAAAAAAGTGGAAAAGTTTTACGAGATTTGACTTTGTCCTGAGGGGGAGTACGGGAATCTTCGCGGCGCTACTTCCCCTCCCCCCCCTGTAACGGCACTAGCCGTCACCTATGTTCTCTCTCTCTCTTCCTTCTATTGTCTTTCATTGATGACTCTTTTTTCTTTATTTGTCTCCTTTGTCGCGCTTTTTCTCTCTCTTCTGATATATCATTATTCATTATTCTTTTTCTTAGTTAGTAGCTTCACTACTACTCTTTTTCTCATCTTTCAACACACATAGCTTCTTCATTGATCTTGATCTCTTTGACTCATTTTCTATCATATACATCTTCTCGTCTATCATTCAATAAAATATATTTCGTGAAGCTTCATCAAGTGCCAAACCTACTGTGGCACCTGGGATTGCAGCTTGTTGTTGCTTCACCCCCCCCCCCCCTTGGGTGATCACTTTTTACGAAAAAGCAAGTAATGTGAATAGGTGTTTCTTGCAAGTAAATCACATACATTTGAGGTGCGGTTCGACGTACAATACCTAAATTTTGATCAATTTTTTACTTTTTTTAGTGAAAATAATCGTATAATTCAGAAAACGAAATCCTATATAGGAATTCCTATAATTTCGAAAATTTGTAATCGGAGACCAGATCAAGCTCTATAAAACCCTGCATAAATAGATTAAAAGTAGAATTGTTAACGTTAATTTAAAGATTTAGCACTATATATTAATAAATGTTCGGTCGGTTTCCATTTAATACTTTTATAATAATTTTTATATGTCATTAATCACGTATCAATATTACCAGTTTCAATCAATCGTCTTCGAACATCAATTAATATTTGATTACTATCTAAATCACAAAATCTATATAGTTCAGAAATAAAATTAGAAAAGTAAACGAAAATGAGATTTTCATCTGCCTACACATATGACTTAAAATTGAGTCTTCCTTCAAATTCTTTCATTGTAACGAGTACAATACAAAGCTTACTATAATATGATTTTGTTAATATTCGTTTTAGATTTTTAATCTATGCAATTGAAGTACAGACGGCTAACTTTTTAAGAATGAATATAAATAGATCGTTTTATTTTTGTATTCAATTAATTTTTTTTCTTTTGTAGGCGTTTATAAAATATCATCGGTTCCATAAACAGACACAGATAATAGGACAGTATAGCGTTTGTTTACGAGCTATTCATAGTTTAACCTTTCGTGATATAGCGATATGTTATTTGTTAGTACATGCAAATGTGAAAACAACTTTTGGATCAGTTGTATAGATATTTTTTTCTTATACACAGATAAGATATTTCTTGTATAGATAAATGATTGATATTTACGAATCTATTTTTTTACAATCTGCGCATATTTATATCGAAAAAATACATTCTAATAGCTTCTATCCTGTGTCAAATAGAGACCGAAAAGGAGCAAAAGAAACTCAGAACTAGTTTATTGTTACTATTGCTATCATAATATACATAAAACATCATCAATATCACATAATGTTTATATTGGCTTTATTTTTATTTATTCATTCAATATCTGGTTTGTCTTATTTTGTACAACTGAATGATGTTGATCTTAATTGTCGTAAAGAAAACCCAAAATTAACCTCATTTCCTATTGAAATTTTATCATTTAATATTTGGAATAATCAATTATCTATTCCTGGTGCACTTGATTTTTTAATGTCATTTAATGTGACAAAAAAACTTTCGAATGATATAGAATTTTCAACAAAAATTCAACGAAAATTAGGTACTAGTTGGATTCATCTTCCATGTTTATCTGGTATTAGTACTTGTGACAAACAATCATTCTGTGGTCTTATTCAAAAAGCATGTAAAACCAAGAGTTTTATTCGATCGAATAATAAAGATAATAAAAATTCATGTTCCTGTGATCTTGATATTGGCACATACACTATTGAACATATTTATATTAATATAAAACATAAAAAAAGTGCTAAACTTGCTCAATCACTTACACCTGGACAGTACCGTTTTCAATTAGTGTTTGTAAAAAGTAAAACAGATACAATGGTTGGCTGCGTGATTGCTTATTTTACATTACTCAAATCACACAAGTTTGCTTGAATAACTGTAAACAAAAATATTTGACTCGATTCATGTGTGTTCTAGTATATAAGTTGCTATTGATTTTTTTCCTTGTGTTTCAAATCTAATAAAAAAACAATCAAATTTCTTTTATCACAAAACAAATATTTAAGAGGGTCTTTTCCCTTTTCTTTGGCACTTTTGGAGAAAATCTCATCGAAAAATTTTGAAACTTTCAAAGTCAATAGATTTCGATGTGATAAACAAAATCTGTCATAGACTGAAAATCTCTACACCATCTAGAAGATATCCTGATTTCTATAGCTAAAAGTGATCCATTCTCTCTTTAATTGTCGTACTTTCTCAGTTGCAATACGTCTAAGATAGTTGAAATTTTTATCCACATATGAGATACTATGCGGAGTGCCTAAGTTCTTCTTTTGTGTTGTTCGAACTAAAAGTTTTAAATTTATATGAAACTTACCAAAAACTAGTGGTACATTAGATTTTAGAGTAAACACGTAAATAACGTCAGCCCATTCTAATATTAGTAGAAAAAGGCTTCAGTTCGATCAAATATGTGATGGTTGAGAAAATGAACATGACTCCTAACGTTTTTTATCAAAAAATTTAGTTTTCCTCAGCAGCAAAATAATGTATAACTTTTAATGTTTTTCAGCAAAAATGTTCCACTATTTTTGGTTTTTCGACGTCTAAAGTTATATATTAATGCTTAAAATGTATTCAGTAAAATCATAGATACTTCACAGCATATGTATTACAGAAAAAAGAAACAAAAATGCATGTTTTAAAATTTTCATTTGAGAAAGGTAGCATTCGCGTAACTTGTCCAATTTAAAATATATTTTGGTTTTGATACATTCAAATCGCATGAAATTTTTAGAATATAGTGAGAGTGGAATAGAAAGACTATGATAACATTTTTCACAAGATATCATGACGTTTTCAGAAAATATCTACCAAACTAGACTCAAAAGTAGTTCATTTTCAGCAATTCAAAAATTTCTACGATTCTTTTCTTGACTTTCGTTTAAAAAGAGTTAGCAAAATATATCTCTCGTATATATTCAGATTTCTTTTTTTGATTTAATGTCAGTTGATTGACACTAAATTTTTGATGAAGGTCACGACAAGGTCGTTACGGAAGTTTTCATGAAGGCCATATTCGTAGTTTGATTAAAACTGTCTGAATCTAAATTTGAAGAAAACCTTTTCATGAATCAGTTTATACGACAAAACTTAGGCTAAAAGAATATGTATTTGGCCATTGTTATTTACATATTTTTAAAAACGATCGGAATCTATTGATATTTAATAACGAAATTCGAAACGAAAATCGATCTTTTCCTTGAAAAATGTTGTTTTATCTTAAGAGTGGATGTTCGATAATGAACCAACTTTAAATCAAAAAAAGAAATTTGAAAATATATTTAGAATAAGCATAAAATTCTCATTCTGGCTAACCACTTTTGACATTCTTCTTAACTTATAAATGGACCAAAGTTGAACAGACATATATTGTGAAAAGACTATGTATGCGCTTTGTTTCCTTTTGATGTTGATCAACAGATTGACACATTCAACAGCCTCTTTCAATTGGTGAAAACAGAGAATCGTGTTTCTTCTCAAATTAATTTTGCATGTAGTAAATTAATAATTAACTCACAGAAAAATCAAGGTCTATCATGCTCTATAACTAAATGTGCTCTTCAAAACAAAATAAAAGACTAATTAGCTTCAATGAAATTCATTCAAGGATTCTAGATTGTGCACTAAAACAAAAACTGAATTGAGAAAAATCAAAAAGACGTTTGTTCAACATTTTTAACCAAATCTTTTACTCAAATGAAAAGTACATCGATTGATTTTAATAGAAATGAGAAAGAGCGTTCAAAAACTGTCATATAGATAATGGAGTGGCTAATAGCCACTTGGTTTATGAAATTCATGTCTTGCATCATATACAACTTCATAATAGAAAGAGGACTTTCTTAATACTGAAAACTTACACACTGTTCTATCAGACCGCGTGCTTCTGTTAAAATTGACTTTTTCGATGATGAGCAATCCTTTTTAAGAGTAGAAACTCTAGTGAACTCCTTAGTAGAGTATATTTTATCAATTCATACTAATAGAAATCTAACATGCAATAATGGATATTTCAACAATGATCGAAATAGTATTTTTTTTCTTTTTTTGAACATTAGAAGCATTAAGAAAGAAGTTTAGCGATAGGATATAAAATACCAGATAAAGTTTATGCAATTATTCAGAGTCAACAGTATTTTCAAATGTGCTGCATTCTTCCCAATGAAATCATCGTGTACATTAAATTTTTTGTCTGAAATGAATTCGAAAACTCAGTTTTATTTAATCTAGTTTCGTTTGAATAGTCAATGAATAAATAATCACGCTGCTCCTACGTAAGGCAAATGTTGTCTCTGTGCTTGAGAAAGTAATGATGCAAACGATGCTGGAGCAGGTGCTCTAACGGGGCCGGGCATTCGTGGTGGTAAGCCTCCTGGTGGATATGGTGAAGGGTACGTTGGCATACGATTCCAAGGATTATTGGCCGTTGGTGGTGATGCAAGATTAGCACGGCTCCAAGCGTTTAACACAGCTGGATTCGGTTGTGACAGTGGCGGTTGAATAACATTACCAGGTGTTTGTTGCATGACATTGAAGACTTGTGGAGGACGATTCGCTTGTTGTTGACTTGCTAAATTTGCATTTTGCCAAGCATTATAAACAGCAGTTTGTCCAGTTGGTGACGTTGGTGGAGATGCCCTTAGCATTGCTTGCCAAGCGTTCGCCGCTGCAGGATTAGGTGGTGGAGATGCCCTTACCATTGCTTGCCAAGCGTTCATCGCTGCAGGATTAGGTGGTGGAGATGCCTTTTGCATTGCTTCCCAAGCATGTAAAGTTGCAGGATTAGGTGGTGGCGGTGCATTTCGCATTGCTTCCCAAGCATGTAAAGTCGCAGGATTTGCTGGTGGAGTACGTTGCATTGCTTCCCAAGCACGCGAAATCGTAGG
>CAJNOP010000120.1:395038-493992 GCA_905250075.1 Rotaria sp. Silwood1
AATATAAATTAAGAAGAAAATCTATCTCATATATGTAATTATAAGAGCAATAATTTTCATTTTTAAAAAAATTTTAAGAAATAGATATGATTAAAAAAAAAAATTTAAAAATAATATTCATATTCTTATTTAGTATTCAGAAGATGATGTACATCGTTCAATAAAATATAATATATGGTGTTCAACAGAACATGGAAATAAACGTTTAGATTCTGCTTTTCGTGAACGTGAAGGAAAAGGACCAATATATTTGTTTTTTTCTGTTAATGCTTCGGGACATTTTTGTGGTATGGCAGAAATGATGTCACCTGTTGATTATGAACATAAAACAGATGTTTGGCAAATGTCAAATAAATGGCAAGGTAAATTTGAAGTTAAATGGATTTATGTTAAAGATGTACCAAATCAACAATTTCGTAATATACGTTTGGAAAATAATGACAATAAACCAGTAACAAATTCACGTGATACACAAGAAATACCACCTGAAAAAGGAAAATTAATGTTAAAAACTATGCATATGTATCGTGATAAAACATCAATATTTGATGATTTTCAATATTATGAATCAAAACAAGCAGAAGAAATAATTAAAAAACCTTCAAATAATGACTTTATGAATACTAATACTAATACACGTGGAAATAATAATAATAATAATAATAAACGACAATATTCATCAAATAAATCGTCAACTATTTCATCTGATCAACAACAACAACAACAACAGCAACATCAAAATGAAAATATAAATAATGAAGACAAAGACTAAAACAATATCAATATGCACGCGTTTTTCTTTTTGTTTTTTTTAGACTATACTAATTTATATCCTCTCGCTTTCTATGCTGGGAAACTCTTCATTTTCTTTGTGCGTGTGTGCGTGTGTGAACTTTTTAGTAGACATCATTCATCACTCTCTGTTTTTGCGTGTGTGTGTATATTTGGGTATGAGGTTATTTGTTTTCTTTTGTTTCATTCTAACACTTTGTGCTAACACTATACTACAACAACAATTTGTTGTTGTTGTTATTGTTTCATGATTTTTCTTTTGTTGTTGTTTGTTTTTCTCAATGCCGAAACAAGTTTATTCATTCTCATTTATGTGTTTTCATTTTTTCTTGATTGGTATCGTCTAAGCTATTTCACATTATAGTTCATCTTGCTTAACAGTTTCTTCTTTTTCTCCTCTTGTTTTCTTTTTTTGTTGTCCCTATAACATTTCATTTATATATCCTTCATCCGCGTGCATGATGATTATCATTGTTTTTTTTTTGTTTTTTTTATTTAACGTCGTCGTTCGATTGCACACATAGTTTTTTTTTCTACTCTTGTATGCGTGTCGTCATTTTTTGTTTTGTTGTTGGCTTGTTTTCTTTTTGCAAGAGAGTTCTATTATATAACTTTAAGAAAAAAAAAAAAAAGAAAAAAAAACCGAAAGTACATGATGAAGGAAAAACAAAAAACAACACGTTCGATTTTTTCAGGATAGATTATGCATTTGACTCTTGAATTTGCTGGTGGTGCAGAATTGCTTTTTGGAAAACAAAAAAATCATTCAATTGATTTACCAGATAATAATTCACCATGGACTATACGAACATTACTTGTATGGATACGTGAAAATCTTCTTCGTGAACGTCCAGAATTATTTATTCAAGGTGATTCAGTTCGACCTGGAATTTTAGTTCTTGTAAATGATATCGATTGGGAATTATTAGATGGTCTTAATTATCAATTAAAATCAAATGATAATATTTTGTTTGTTTCTACGTTACATGGTGGATGAAAAAAAAAAATCTTGTTTTTTTTTATTTTAATACACACACATATATATATATATAGAAGTATAATATGTAAAGAACTTTCATTTTGATAAACAATTCAGAAAAAAAAGAACGAAGAATTTAACCGAGTAGTACTTTTTTAAATTTATTAGTCATATCTTTTGTTGGTAGATTTTCTGTATCATCAGAATCAGATGATGTCATTTGAAATGTTGGTGTTGATGTACATGCAGGTGTACATAGAAATTGAAGTAAAGGTAAATAAAATTTACCACAAAAATCGACAAATTTAACATTTTTATGGTAACTTTCAAAATAAACACCTAAATAAGAAGAAACAAAAACAAGAAAATTTTAACCAAAGATAAATAAATAAAATTAACCTTTGCATTTCGGATTTAAACATGATTTAGCTGAATTTAAATATTCAACAAGACTTTTTGGTATTGTTCTATCATCATAACGTAGTTTATGAAATTTTATTGTTCTACCAGATAATTCTTTTAATGTTGGTACATCATATGTTAAATCTCGAACAAAACGTACGACAAGTGGATTATTTCTTAAACTTAATTCTTGTAAATCAAGACGTATAATGTCTGGCGGCAAAGCACTAAATTGATTGTTATGTAATGAAAGTGATTTTAAACGGATTAAACCTAAAAAGAAGAAAAGCAAATTTGAGAACGGAAATACAAAAAAGAAAAACAACAGATGTTTGTTTTGTCAACTTACGAGAAATCGAAGGTGGTAGTGTACGTAAACGATTTCCACTTAAGTTTAAAACCACTAAAGAACACATGTGACCAATCGAATCTGGCACATTACCAATTTGATTTCCACCCAAATATAGAATTTCAACTCTACAGAAAATAAAAATAAAATATAAAAAAAACAATTGTACACACAGATTGATTTTTCTAACTTGATTAATGTATGAAATAAATCTGGTAAAAATATTATTTGATTTGAACCCAAATAGATTTCTTTCAAATTAAACATTTGAAATAATTGATAAGGAAATTGTTTGAGACGATTTCCACCTAAATTAATAACTTCTAATTGTTTTAATTGTTCGAGTTCTTTTGGTAATGATAAATCATCAAGAGAATTATTTTTTAAATATAAATTTTTTAAATTTTTTAATAAAGATATTTCAGATGGTAATTGAACCAATTGATTATTTGATAATTCAATTGTTATTAATGATTGAAAATGTTCGATTTCTGGTGGAATACTTAATAACATATTAGAATTTAATTGAAAATTTTTTATGCGATTTGGATGTTTAATTGAATTAAATA
The DNA here is from genome assembly GCA_905250075.1 of Rotaria sp. Silwood1. Classification (NCBI taxonomy): domain Eukaryota; kingdom Metazoa; phylum Rotifera; class Eurotatoria; order Philodinida; family Philodinidae; genus Rotaria; species Rotaria sp. Silwood1. The sequence continues at coordinate 398,130 of CAJNOP010000120.1, forward strand.
AATCATTTACATCAAGTTTGGAAATATTTCGATGAGAATAATCGATTGTATCATCAAAGATTGTTTGTGAACTAAAAAAAATAAAAATTTCAATAAAAAGACCCTTAGTTTTTCTTTAAATATTAAAAAATCAATACCTGCAATCACAATCTTCTTCATCTTCATCAAAATCATCATCAAAATCGTAATCACCTTCATAATCATCAGCAGTTGATGATGCTGCTGCCGCCATTTTTTGCGTATTGATTTATCTAAAATAGAAGCATATGATTTTTGGGTCCTCTCTATTACATATATTATCATGTGACAAACAGAAGAAAGAATAAAGAGAATGCTTCAATCTATGTGAAATCCACAAAAAAAATATAACCCTATAGAATAATACGAACGATTTTTTGATGCAATGTATTTTTATATAAAACCTATATGATAGAGATTGAGGCTCATGTTGTGTTTTATTCGTTACAAAATAAGAAAACAAATCTGAATGATATACTCTTAATAAATAAATGCATCATTTTATCATTTGAAACTGAGATAGTACTAAAAAAATGCCGAGTCATATGTCAATGCAACACTATAGGCCTAAATCTGATCTTTTCACTATTTTTATTTACAATCGCAAGAGATTATCTAACCTAACAAACAGATAATAAACGAATAGAATCCAAAGTTTCACCATACATTCACCGAATGGCACAACGCATGTTGACGAAATGTACTTTTCTCCAATAAATCTCTTTGTTTTTCGAGGTAACTTGATGTGTTCTATGCATTTTTACCAGGAAGAAGAAAAGAAAGAAAAAAGAAAAAAAACAAAACCAGTCAAGACTCCAAGTAAATAACTAATTCGTTATATAACAATCGATAAGGTTGCTCATACTCATAGAATAAATAAAGAAAAATGTCAGGTCAAAGTACAGAATAGTTCGAATATCGAAGATCTAAATATTTCTATATGAAACAAAATGAAACGAAACAAAATATTGAATGGTGGAAAAAAAAACAGTATTAACTCTATCGTTTGATTGATCTTACATTCATTTTCATGTTATCTAGATATCATAAATATAGAAACTCAAGGACAAAAACGTGCACTTATTTCTAGTTTTTCATAGAGAATATACCTGTTTTTTATTGTTTCACCAAACCTTATTACCTGCAAAGGTGCTTTGATAAAAAATGGCTATGCAGAAAACTAGACGAAGTATGTAATACAATGAAAGTCAATTCGAAAAGCGAATTCTATTCATATAGGTATAGAATATTTTCCTAAAAAATAATAATAATCACTTCGATTAGTCAAAGTATTCTGTTGCATCTGTTTCCGTTTTGTATAATTTTAAATTTCAAAAAAAAATCGATTAAAATAAACATATAAACAATTATCTTTTTGTATCAACAAAGAAAGAAGAACAATAATTTTCTTTTTTTTTCACAAAGTCATTTATCTGTTATTATTATTATTATTATTATTATGAAATGTACAACTAAACAAATGATTCTTTATCAAATGCACGACGATTTAATGCATCAAGTACATCTTGTACACTAGGATAATAATAAAGTCTATTATTATTCGTTGATCTATTCGTTGAATTATTTGTATTTCCAATTTGATCTGTTGTTAGTGATCTTGTTAATGTATATGAACGAGCTGTTGAATCAATATCTGATGGATTTATTGCAGAATTTCTTTTTGTTGTTAATACATATTGTTGTTGATGATATTTTTTTGGACGTTCAATGACTGGATTTGAATGATAATTATTTATTGGTACAGGACGTTTTATTGAATGTCCAATATTTGGTTGATATGGTGTTGATATAGCTGATGATGGTATTGTACTAATCTCAATTGATGGAAAATCATGATCAATAGGTTCAAATTGATAATCATTATGTAAAATTGTACTTGCATTTTCACATAACATTCGATTATTATTATTCATTTGTCTCCAAATATCGTCATTTTCATTATCTTCATGATAAGATGTATTTGTTGCTAAAAATGAACGAAAATATATTTTTTTTCAAGAATCTCTTAAAAAAATAAGAATATTTGTTTTATATATATATAGATAACAATAAAGAAAAAAAAAGAAAGAAGCATATGTTATGTGCTAAATCATCTTTCAAGGCACTGATGAATAATACTGATTTCTTCTCGCCTGTCAGTTTTTCTAGGCAAGTAACTCTCTTGAGAGATACAAACACGCACATGATACAAAAAAAAACATTGAAAAAAAAATTTTAATCCAATATTTTCTAGAGTTATTTCTCCAATGGGATCATACATGGAGTAACGAAGTTCTTTTCTTGAAAAAGTAGAATATATAAGAAAAAAAAGCATACCGGCATCTGTCAACATTGTCTCTCTTGAATTCATCATAGATGATAACTGACAACGAGAACAAGAAGTATGTAATCGTGAAAAACTTGTTGAACGAAGTGTAGCTTGTGTATGATGATTTCGAATAGCAATAGAATTTAAATTAGCTGAAAGATTATTATTCGATGGTAAATAACCAAAATGAACACCGTTTCCAAACTAAAATAAATGAAAAAAAAATGTAAAGAAAATGTTTACATACTTAGCGATATTAAATGAAAGAATCTCTTTTTTCTATTCACTCATTTTCTTTCTTTCTTTACACTTTTGAACAATGAACTTTCAAAAACTAACACTCTATTCTACTTTTATATTCTTTACTCTTTTTCTTATATCTATATATAATATATGAATATAAGCTATTATTTAGTTCTACTTGAAACATTTAATTATAGTCTGTATCTGTATAAAGCTGCATATAGAAAGAGATTACAAACATTATCAATGTTACTATTCACTCAACGAGACAATCAACTATCTTTTCTTCTTTTTGCAATGAAGAAAAAGCAGTAATAGAGAAAAAAAAGGAAAGATGTCGATGAATTTCCGTCTTGTTTTGTTCGTTTCTCATTTTTCTCTCTTCTCTCTTCTATTTTCTTTCTTTCTTTTTTGTTCTCAAATAAATAACCGAACATCATAATTGTAATTTTTCTCGTTTTGAGAACATCAATTTCGTCTATCATTATTATCCTCATCATAACATTAACGTGCAAAATCAAGCAAACGATCGATTAATCATACAATATGTGAAAGCTTGACTAACTTCATAATTGACCTTCATGAGTTACTTTATTCTGCGTTTTTTTTTGTTTATATATATATCTATATATCTATATGTGCTGAAAGACAGTTTCTTTTCTTTACTTTCCATTCAAATGGACATGAAAAACAGGAAAAAGAAAGAAAATCGACGGTCTTTTTTTCTTAGATTTCCGTTCTTTGATGTTTGATTGATGTATTGACTAATATATATATATATCTATTCTTTTGGTAGAAAAAATTGAAACTTACATATCGAATATTCGATTCATTTGCTGCACAACCAGAAGTTAAAACAAAATTAGCATCAGTTATAATATGATCAGCATCATAACTTGTATCTTCAATTTCATCATCATCATGTGTTAATGTTTCTTTTTCATATTGTTGTTGAGAATTAATTGGAAGTGAAAATGATTTAGGTAAAACTGTAATTGGTTGATTAATTATTTCATGTTGTCTTACTTGAATTTCAAATTGTTGATGTTGTTGTTCATTTTCTTTTCGTTTTTTTATTGATATACGATTATAACGATAACATGTCCATATAGCAGTAAGAACAAGTATAAACCAACTTATAATTAATAATATAAGAAAATGCCATTGAAATTTTTGTAAAAAAAATTGTGAAAAAAAATTTTTTTGTCTTATTAAAAATGGTATTGAAGAAGTTGTTAGAAAAAAATTTTCATCATTTTCTTCATCATTTATTAAACGATGAGTTAAATTAAATTTTAATGTATAAAAACGTTCACGTGATATAGGTAAACCATGATCACGTAAGAGAAATGCAAGTATATATATTCCATCAGGTACTGTTACATTTACTTTAGTTATTAATATTGATGAATTTGTAAGATTATTTTTTATTAAATGAAAATAATCATTTGATGTACAATTAAGACATTCAATTGAAACTAAACCATTAAGATCATTATCAAGATCAATTGGTTTAAATGTATAAATAATTGTTTCTTCATTATTTATTTGTTCAATTAATAAATCAAATGGATTTGATAAAAATGGTTCATATGGTAAATTATCATTAATATCAAGAATTTGAATTTGTATATATGTTGGAAGTGAATAAGATTTTAATATTGAATCATACATTAATATTGATAGATTATAATTTGATTGTAATTCACGATCAAGTATAACTAATGTACGTATAAAACCTTGAGAATCAATTGAAAATAAATTTGATAAAGATTCATTTCGATAAGAATCAACAAATAAAAAATCAACCGTAGAATAATTTATTGTACTAAATCAAAAAAATTAAATTCTATCTTAGTTTCATTAAGAAAAAGATGATAAATAATTAATTCAAGGTATTATATCATGATTTTTACTTAATTTTCAGCTATGACCTTCAAAAATCGATGAAAAATATGGAATACAATCTTTCAACGTAAGATACGTCTCAATATTCAATGAATTTTATATTTTTGAGAATTTCAAAAGTTGAACATAAATCGAAAAATAAAAACAAAACAAAGTCATAAGAATTATGTCAACTCAAAGAACTTGTGGGCGAGTTTGAATATATAAGGAAGGGTGTAGCTGTATTTCAAGCGTGAAAGGTAATTTAAGACTTCATCCATCCTCATTATCTTCCAAACTCATACATTCAATCAACTCCTATTCGCTATCTTAAACCACACCCACATCCTCACTCTTTATGATAGCTTGAAATCTTAGAGTTTGTGTTTTTTTCTTTTTGTAGATAAATGAAATAATGTTTAGAAAGTCTTCTAGAATTTAGACAAATCACAAAATTTCATTACTCTTATAACTTCATATGAAAATTATATTTAGAGAATTTATAAATCTTTCTTTTTCATATTTTTTTATGTTTTTTTTCACCTTGATGTTTTAATTGATGAATTTGAATTAAATAATTCAATATCAACATCTTCAATTGTTGATAAATTAATATATTTTTCAACTGGTTCTTGTTCATCTCTATCTCCAATTGTTAATCTTCCAATAATAGTTCCAATAGGTGAATTTTCTTGAACATCAAAATGATAAAGATCATGTATAAAATAAGGTACATGATCATTCAGATTATTTACTTGTATATCAACAATTACCATTGATGAATATTTTCTATTTGGATAACCAAGATCATATGCACGTATACCAATACGATAAAATTCACATTGTTCACGATCAAGTATATGTTTTGTACGTAATATTCCTAAACGCATATCAATTGAAAATATTTGACGTTCTTTAATAATTAATTCATAACGAACAGTTCCATTTTTATCTTTATCAATATCATATGCATGTAAACGAGTAAGAATTGTATTTTTTGGTTGATTTTCATTAATTTTAATATGAAAATATGTTTGATCAAATATTGGAGAATTATCATTAATATCAAGAAGTGTTATATAAATAAATAATTCTGATTGAAGTGATATAAATGATGATTTCATTATATAAGAATTTATATCTGAACGACGTTTAAGAAAATCATCTATATTTAATGATGAACTTTGTCGTGATGATAAACGTCTTTTTTCAGTTCGTATTGGACGATCACCATTATCATTTGCTATTAAATGTAAGATATAATTTTCATATTTATCACGATCAAGCATTCGAACAGCAAATAAACCATATACATTTGGACGAAATACAGATAAACGAAAAAAATCTGATGCACGACATAATGTTAAATTATCTTCAATAGAAAAACAGATGTTGTTTTTTTTTTTTTTTGATTTTAAAATATATTATTCTTATTTCTTTTACCTATTTGAACACCCTCTGGTGAACATCGAATATATGTTTGTAATTCAAGTGATAGAATACCATTTGATGTTTGATCATTATCACGTAAATGAAGTAAACCAAGTAGTGTATCAGCTGATAATGGTTCTTCTTTGATTATATGAATTAATTGAGCATCACTGTCAAGAAGATTTATATTTGAACGAAATGAATTCAAAAGACGACTTTGTTCTAAAACGAATTTAGAAAAAAAACTCATTAATCTATTTTAAAGTCTATAATAAAGTCAAAGATATTATACATCACTAAATTCATAGGGAATTGTTATTATCATAATAATTATACAAAGCAAAAGAAATAAATTTGTCTATAGAAGTCTAGTCTCAAGTAATTTCTTTTATTTAAATGTAAAGCTTTATAATTGTTTTGTTTAATATTGTTTAGATAACAGATTGTTTTCTCAGCACTCGACGCATTTCTATAAAATAGACTAGTGACGAAGCTGGCTATGGGCTATTGTCCATGTAGTTCTTTTTGAAGATGAGAACAATTGCTCAATGCTCAAAATGTCCTGACTATGTTCAAGACATAAACCATAAAATCGTGTAAAATCGAACATATTGATTGTTTCCTTATGCTATTTAGAATAGTATATAAATCTTGCTACAACAACAATTAATTTCCGATGGAATTATTAAAAACTATTCATAAAGATAGAAAACAATTAAGAAATGTAAAATGAATCAAAATCACGGAACTCCAGATTTTTAGATTTTTAATATGAACATATCGGTTACAATAGTGTTCACAATTATAATAAAAAAGTATCTGCAATCTTACATTAAAAATTTACAGATATGGCAAAAAAACAAAAAAACAAACTTTTGTAGGGCGAATTTTTGGATTAATTTCAGTTTTTCTTCACTTTTTTTTGTAATGTCTGTCTTTTCATTAGAAGATCATAGAAAACATGGTCAGTCCATTATTTTCTTTAACACTTTGCATTCGTTCAGGTGAAATTCTCCCAAAAATATTTTCACGTAGTTTTCTGCAAGCTGATCGTTGCAGAATCACTTTTTTTTTTTAGCAGTCTCATAGATGTAACAAATTCATGTAATTTTTATAAATTTATTGATTCCTCAAATTACTATTTAGATTTCAAATTGATGCTTAAGGTAACTTCTAAAAAACAATTAAAACTACTTCATTCTTATAACTTTGGATCAGAGATGTCCATCACGGCTGAAACTCTGCCGCTACCGCGCCGCGATGGTTTATAAAAAAAGTCACCGCGCCGCGATGAGTAATAAACTTGCCGCTGCCGCGATGAGCTTTTAAGAAACCTGCCGCTGCCGCGCCGCCAAGAACATCTCTGCATTGGATAGTATGGTATCTTACTAATTCTAATTCAAAGCAATATTAACATAATATTTGTAAGTAATGAAAATAGTTGACTCTCTTTATCTCGATTACTTGAGAAATATATATTGTCAATTTTTATTTTCGATACATTTTATTTTACTAACCATAGTTTAAAGATGGATTTGATATATTCATAAATCTAATACTATCATCTTGTTTATCTTCATTTGGCATTGTAAAAATAATTTGTGGTTTTTGATCATTAACATCTTCAACAGTTATAATTATATCTGCATAGGATGGTATTGATGGCCATAATGTAGCTTCAACATCACCATGATCTTTTGCTTCAACCATAAGTGTATAATCTCTTTTTGTTTCATAATCAAGTGAATCATCCAATAAATATAATTCTCCAGTATCTTTATCAATTTTAAACATTGTTCTATTACCTGTTTGTATAAGATCATGACCGAATAAAGTATAAGAAATTTTTCCATTAAGAAATATATCTGGATCATGAGCTTGTATACGACCAATTAATGAACCTGGTTGAATATTTTCAGGTATAATAAAATGAAAATGTTCACTTTCAAATTGTGGTACATGATCATTTACATCAAGAATAACAATAGATAATTGAATTGTTATTATATCATTATCACTTAAATCATTTTCATCTATTAATTGTCGTCGTATTGTATACATAGGTGTTTGTTCACGATCAAGTAAACCAATAACATGTAAATTTAATGTACAACTTTCATTTTTTGATAATTCTATTTCAAATGGTATATCATAACGATGATATACATTGGACTTTATTGAATATTTTAAACAATATGATGAATCAAATGTATCAATTATTTGTGTATGACCAATAGGAACATCTTCTGAAACGAATAACCTTAAGAAGATTTTGGATTAATTATAAAATTATTAAAAAAAAAAAGTTGCTTTTAATACATACATATACGTTCGATTACGTTCAGCTAAATTTGAAGATATAGATGAATTTTCATCATCAGTTCTTGTTAATGAAATCATACAGAATAGAATCAAGACATAACTTAATGGCAACATAGTACATTTATAACAATGTTGAAATGTGATTATATATGTGAATATATATATGTATGTATTGATGTCGTGATATAACACTTAGCATTCTAATAAAATAGTTCAACAAGTTCCAAATGACGACAATCGTTGTTTGATGACATTGATTTTTTATTCTTAGAACTATTGAACAATTTTTTTCTTGTTACGTGTATGCACATATATATATATATGTATATCGATACCAATTATCTAGTTTATTCTTTCGTACACTTTCTCTATGGAACAAAAAAGAAAAAAAACCAAATGTTGTCACCTGAAGGCTTAAATTCTTTTTTTCTTTTTCTTTTATCGTACTAGTTCACTCACTTGTAGTATACTAAAATGAGAATAAGATATGATGCTTGAGTGCATGCGATTATTGAACTTGAAGCCGGCAATCTTTCTATGTTTGTGAACTAAATAAATAGTAAAAAATGAAGACGCAATTACATATACAAGACATTCGTTCAATAGGGATGTACCGCCTATCGATAGTCATTTACTTTCTCTTTCCTTCGGGTAATGAGCACGCAAGTGTTCATTGTATACATATACATTTAACCCTATAGATGAAAACGACTAATTCACTAAGTATATAGACTTACTTGTTGTCTATCTGTCTGATTGTCTATATAAAAGAAGATATTTAAGAATTTATTTGTATTAACAATAGATAATTAAATCAAAAAGTCTTTTTTTTTTTTAATGATTTTTACAATGCTTTATCTATAATAAATCCTTGAAATGCTGATTTTATTTGTTCTGTTGAATATGAACCAAATGAAATACATGTCTTTTATTGTATAACCAATAATATATATATATATATGTCATTTTGATGGCTTGATAAAAGCCAAGAACTTGCTTTTGTTCGTTTGTATATAATGAAATATGAATATTCATTTGAAATAAGTGGTTGAATACAAACAAAATTGATATATAAATATACTGATTTGACAATCTACTATTCAATCTTTTTTTTTTAAATAATATCTCTTTGACCGCGTAGGCCGATGTTATGACATACATATATATAAAAAACGAATTTATTTGTTCTTTTTTTTTTAAATATTTTATTCATCCATGAAAGCCATTCGTTTATCACTTTGAGTACAGAATTATTTTTATATAGTAAACGTTTTTACTATATAAAATTAATCTCTTACTAAATGAATCAAGGAATTATCAATAAGCATCAGTAAGTATAAATGATCTCAACTGTACAAATATCCTAAACAAAAATATTCATGCAATTTATATCATTCAATAACTAAGAGATCAGATTGTTTAAAATCTATTCAAAGCGCAAAGTAGTCCCAGGACGAATATTTTCATCGTCTGTACTCAAAGGATTAACCTATTTCTTTTATAATTTTTGGATCGAACAAAATACTTCTATAATAGAATTTCGATATTTATCAATGAATTTTATCGTCATTTCATCGAATTATGATCAATTCAAACAAATTTGAGCTTGTCGTCATACATAATGGTTGATACAAAAGTTTCTGAAAAAAAATGTCACTTCGTTTTTCATCGTTTTAAACATATTTAGGAAAAACCAAGGCTATCAATTCAGAATCTATGTTGAAAGTCTTTTTTTTTTACTGTATATTCAAAAAAGTTTTATCATGTTTTTTTCTTTCAGTAATAATAATATCCATAAATAACACAAAAAATGTAGACTGTAAAAAAAAGCAATCCACAATCGTTCTGGTATCAGGAACCGATCTTCAAGTAATGTCGTATTTTTTTCTATCAGATTCATAGAGAATCAGACAACAAACTGGAAAAAAGAAAAACGCAATAATATATTATAGAACGCATAACAGAAATTTGAAAAATACTAGAATATCAGTTTCTTCTATATCACAGCGACTGTGTATTACTTTTTTTTATAGATTACATTTTACTGTTACTTAAAGATATTTTCGTGACTCAAAAACTAAACATTTCAAAAAATTTTTTGATCCAATAGTTAAAAAAGGATTCTCAACCTAGGTTCTATTTTCTTAAACATATTTTAGTCAATCTTTGGCATCAATTGTTCAATAAAATTATTATTATAACATTCATCATTTTATCTTGATCATTGATTCATTTACCAAATAATATACATAATAAATTTCTTTCATTATGAGTCAATTAATAAATGTTATGGAAACATTTTTAACAAAAAAATGAGGTTTTTTTTTTAAATACAAAAAAACAAACAACAACAACAGAGCAACAATGATAAACTTCTTTCTTTTTTTTTTTGTAATTCGAACATTTAACTAAGATATTGTAAGCAAAATGAGACTTTAAAAATCGTTTTTGTTTTTATTTTTGCCTGTATAATAGTTTGTTCAAAGAATTGATGATTACTAAAAGAAAAAGAAAAAAAAAAGAAGAAGAAAGAAACAAGACTAAACTGTACATAAAATATTTGTTTTATTTTCAACAACATCGATTTAAAATAGTATTGTTCGATGTTCCATTTGTCGTTGTAGATGAACTAACAAGTTTATTTGGATCAATACTTTCTACAATCATTGATAAACAATCAAGACTTGATACAGTTGATGTTGTATGATGTGGTAATACGACTTCAGCATAATCTGAAAATAGTATATATATATATATATACATATAAATATATATCTATATATGTATGTCTAATGATTGACTGACTAGAAAACAACAACAATCGTCTACATAGATGAGCAAGTATGATGATGATGATGATGATGATGACAGCACCTCCGCCTTACTTCGATGAGAAAGATACATATCAAACATACTGTCTTTCATTTACACAACATGTGTTCTTAAAATATCAAAAAAGAATAGATTTGCATCATCATCATCAACACGCTATTTAGCACGTTTGACGAAGCGAAACATATTATGACGAAAAAAGAAATCTTATGATCCATTTGATTTCTTTTCATTTTATTATTTTTTAAATACTTATTCGACATTAATCATTTAGAATGATCGATATATATATATATATGTATTACATATGTAAAATCGATTATTATTCAAAGAACAAAATATTTTCTTCTTCTTTTCTTTTGTTTTTGTTTTGATATAAAATAATTCTATTAACTTACTATCAATTGTACCATAGGCAGATGATGTTGAGGAATTATTACTATAATCAGTTGTTGTTATTGATGTTGTTGCTCCTGTTGTAGTATTATTATATTTTTCACTGTAGTTTGTCGTTGAAGATCTTGATTTTAATAACTAAATATGTATATATAAATATATTTATATAGATCAATGTCTGGTATTTTTCTTAATATCTTATAAAGACAATAGACGAAAATGTGCAGAATGACAAGATCATTTTCTTCTCAAATATAAACATTCAATTATTGTTGATAAGAAAGAGATGAGTACTATGATCAAACACATTAGAATAAAGAGAATGACTAAAGCAAGAACTTGATATTAAGAATATACCATCATTGTTCTGTATGTTTCTTCTTTTCTTTCTTTTTTTTTCTTGTTTTGTTCTTAACAAGACTACTCATTCTGATAGATACACTCGAGTAAGAATCGGCGTAGAAGAAAAAAAATAGCTAATGAGGAGCTCGATTTACAACTATAAAGATATTGACCTATCTTTTCTTTACTAATGTAATTAATAAAAAAAAAAAGAAGAAGAAGAAGCTATAGAGATAATGATATAACTTTATATTCTATAAAATATTTCGTTATTCTATTAATTTAATATTATATTGGTTTTTAAGAATATCTTACTTCATTGGTATTTGTTGTTGTTGTTGCTGATTTTTGATCTAAATCATGTTTTAATGGTCTTGAAGTAACACCAGCAGAACGAAGTAAATCTTCTAAATTTTCAATATATTCAATAGCATTACGTAAAATTTCCACTTTTGGTAAACGTTGACTTGGATTAGGACATGTACGTCTTTTTAATGTTTCAAATGCTTCATTGACTTTACGTAAACGTCGTCGTTCACGCATTGTAGCAGCTTTTCGTCTATCAACAGTAACTGTTTTACGTTTACAAGCTTTACATGCCCATAAAAGACAACGACGAGTACCATCACATGAACCAGTAGCAGATATTGATGTATTATTTGGATCAGTTGTTGTACTTGTATGTAGTTCATTTTTATGTGGTGTTAATGTTAAATTTGATTGTTCATCACATGAATGACTTGATGGAGATTGTGATCCAGCTGCTGAAGATGACATTATTGAACTTGTTGGTGATACATGTGAAATTGTTGTTGATGATTGTAATTGTGGTGGTGGATAAAAATTATTTGTATTATTAATAAGAGTTTTATCTGAACTAAGTTCAGATGAAGGTAATGGTGGAGAAAGTGATGGTGCTCGAATATGAATATAAGATGAATTCGTTTGTTGTAAACTTGAATAATGTGGTAAAAATGATGATGTTGATGTATTTGAAGTTGGATTTGTTGATGATGAATCAATATCATATGTTGTATATGTACGAATATTTGTTGAATATGGATGTTGTTGTTGTTGTTGTTGTTGTTGATGATGATGATGATGATAAAATTGTGATGCATAAGATGGTACAAATTGAGCAACAGCAGCATATTGTCCATCAACAGTTGAATATAATTGAGTTGCTGGACTATGTGCACTGTTCGGATGAAAATAGGCACCATAAGATGAAACAGAAACAGGTGTTGGTGAAACCGATGGACCATCACAATACTGTTGTTGACAACTGCGAAAATCTGTCATCATTGTGAAATGATTTCAAAGAATTTGAAATACAATTGATTAGAATATATATATATATTCAATCTAACAATATGTATCAAACATAAAACAAAAGTCTATTGCTGGATTTCGTAACGATGCATCTTCTTTTTCTTTCTCTCTCGACATATCTTCCTCTTTTCTATAGTTTCCTTTTATCTGGTTGGCTGTTTGAAACTGCGTTTGATGGGAGGATCGAATAGCAATTAAGAATCGTTCCTTGTCTTCTTCTCCACTCGCTCTCTCTTTCTCTTTCTCTCTTGTTCTCTCATGCGGTATTGCTGATGATGTACAAGCAAACTGATAACAGAAAAAGGCAAAGTAAACGAGTAATGATGATAATGCATCGGTTGAGAACGAATCATCAAGTCAAAACAAGCCTAGCACTAGTCGATAATCATGTGATCGATGTTATTTTCAATTTTAAAAAGCAATTAGATGTCGATTACCATACAAAATCAGTTCTAGTTGATTCAATAAATTAGTAAAACACAAAAATTGAACATCTATTATGAAAATATTTGAGTTATTCTTTTTCTACATTCAAACATCAGATCATTGAATTGTTTTGTTAAGCATATATGAATAAGATCTTCTAAAGTTGTTTTATTTTAAGTGACGAAATCAACTTATTTTCAAAAGACTTTCTCACGAATACTAATAATGAATCAACAAGACTCATGATATAATTTGAAGTCACTTCTTGTTTATATTAATATTAAATTGAAGTAAATCTTATTGTTGACGACTACTTTATCTGAAGAATATCTTGTTCTAATGTTTTGGCAAAAAAGAAAGATTGTTTACGTTATTATGAAATAGTCTTTAAGATATCTATGACAACATAGTTCTTCTCTTTTTCTCCTTAACTAAATCAAATGCTTGAAAAATGAAAATTAAAGTCAAAAATTTGAACGAGAATTTTTTGTTTTACTTATTGATTATAAATTGTTTATAAAATATTTAAAAAATGTAATCTATTAAGTTAGTAAATCAAACTGGTATGTTCTGATGGCATCTATAGAAAAAGAAAACTGATCGATCATGATGTCAGAGTAAGATAAAAACAGGTGTGTGTTTGTCAAAGAAATTACTATTAGTCATTATTGTCTGTAAAAACGATTACAGTAGAAAAGACATTTATCGATTGTCAAAAGAGATAATGGCACAATCAGACTAGAGAGAAGAAGAAGAAGAATACAATACAAATAATGATCATTCCGACGAAAGGCAAGAACAAAAAATCAATTATATTCATGTCAGTAACATAGATATATGTACATCTATAAGAAATAAATGAATATCGACAATCGTTCGAAAAGAAAATTTTGTTTTTTTTTTGTTTCCTTTTTTTGAATACAAGATTCCCAGATGAAATAAAAAAATAAATAGTAAAAATGACAATAAGTAATTATTTCTCTCTTTCTTTCGTTCTCGGCTTTTTTTTTTCTTGTTTTCTCTTCGTTTCTTTTACTTTTATCTCTATATGTGTTCGGTGCAACTCCCTCGGTGAGAAAACATCTAGTATGTTGGACTTCGTTAATTGATATGTTGGAGTTATATTCCACTGAGAATGATATGCATATATAGGATCGATACCGATGACTAAAGAACAAAGCAAATTAGGCTATGATTTTAGTCTCAATGACTGTGGGTGGTAGATATATATAAATACATAGAACAAGAGGAAAATCTTCTTATATTGAAATGTTAAATAAACATATATATGAATGTATGTCCTTGCTAAAAGAAAATCGCCTATGAGAATTGGGATTTATGAGATAAGGACAAGCATTGCTTGTTAATATAGAATTACGAGTACTCAAAACTTGGTAACAAAATACATATCTTATATAAATAAAAGAAAACAGAACAGAACAGATTTTATCCTTGATTAATTGAAAAACATTGATAATTGTTTGAAAATAGTTGTCATGGATTAGTGATTGTATTTTGTTTTTTTGAATGCTAATGATACATCGATCGCTGATCGATTCGGCATATTCTTTTAGCTCTGAAAAAACTGATACACCGTTCGTGATGGTTAGAGAATTAAAAATGCAGAGAAAAAAGCAAGCTCATTAGTTCCGGTTATCAATTGATCAACGTGTGGAGAAAAGCTAAAAAAAAAGAAGAAGAGCACCGACACGTTGATGTTTCTTCGATTTTCAAATAATATTTAATGCTTCCCAGAGGGGAATGTTTGATCAAGCAATAGAGAAAAAAAAGAACTATGCATCTTTAAATTTAAAATGATCATGTCTTTTGACAAGTTCATGTATGATGATTTAAATATTTGTTAACAATGTTAAATTGATAATTTTTTAGAATGATTGAACAATTTGGATTTCATTAATAAATGTTTAAATAAAATTTGAAAGTATATTTACGATGAAATTTATTAAATCTTGAATATATTTTAAAAGTTTTTGCGCATTGCTTTTTTAATAGATGTTTCTTTGATTGATGAATTGTTCACAGAATAAAAAAGATTATAAATATGAATGTAGAGCGAAAATTTTGATGCTTTGAGGTCAAGATAACCTATCAATTTTTTGGTAAGATATGCATTGACTAATAGGGAAATTATCTATTTAATTGAAAACTTTGTTTTCCTTTGTTCTCTATCGATAATTTGTTGTAGTAAACAATGAATTTGAACATTAAAAAAAAAAAAAAAAAGAAATAGCTATTAGTATTTATTCTAAGATTTCTGATCATTCAGTATTGCTCGTTTATGTTCAAACAAGTTTTATCAAACTGTTACTTCGCTTAAACGAAATTACACAAGAGTAATTATATTCTTATGATAATTTGATTCATGATGAAATGAGAGAATAATCTTTCATTGTTATCTGTCAATGTATATATCATATTGAACTTAAACAGTTGTCGAAGTTATTTCAGATCAGTAAAATACCAAGTAATTAGCAATTTATTAATGATCTCACAATCAATATATACATACGTGTATATTAGAAGTTCATTTTAAAAGTATACATATAAGTTTTTTATTTGCATGATACTATGTTCTGTTGTTCACAAAATAGATTTCTAGAATATTATGTTCTGATTTAAATAAAAATAATGAAAACTTGAAGAGCAGTGATTAGGTGAGAATGACAATGAAGAGAAAACCACTGTGAAACAACTAGGACAAAATGTATAATGACTCTTGCGACCTATGATTCTCTTCTAGTACAGTGAAAATAAAATTTTATATATAATGAATGATAAATTTCAATAATATCTCGCCTAAAATGTTTCGAAACCAGAAGTCATACGTACTTCTTTATGTACGAATATTTTTATGGTACTCGTCTCGCATGTTTTTTTTTTGCAGTAAAAATAGCTTGACTAATGTAGTTTATACTGAATTAATCCACAAATCATGTCGAACTAAATGTATGTCTGTGAGTTTACTTCTTTCTGATGTTATCTTTTAACAAAGTATCTAATTTGCTGAAGATCGTAATTGATCATAGAAAAAAGTTCGCAAAACTATGGATATATTTGTTCATATTCATGATGAATACTTCAATATTTTTATTTTATTTAATTATAGCAATAACTAAGAATTCGATTGATAAGTGTATTTTAAGTAGTACACGTATTTATGAGTTGACGTAAACAATTATAAATCGGATGATCTTCTTGTCGATCGTATAGTAAATGATTTATATTTAATTTCCATTTATTACGAAAGACCACACTTAATATTTAAAGGGAATTAGCATATTGTTTTACACTTTAACGATCATTTTATACAAGATAGAAGAATTGATATATATGATTGTTTTGAATAAATAGCAATGGATAAGAAAAATCTACCAATCTTTAGTATAAAGTGAAGAAAAAAATTAGTTTGTTCATTGTTTTTTAATCAGCATTGAGAATTTCGTTCTAAAAAAAATTCTCTCGAATGAGCAACGATTCCTCTTATATAGAATTCAGTCTATAATATTTCGATACTAGAGACCGCATGAACACGTTTTTTTAATTTAGGATGCAAAATTCTTTGCCCAAATGTCGGATTCTGTTATATCACATCGTCAACTTCTTAATTTTCTAGAAGAAATCTGATGAAGAAGAACAACCGAAAACCAAGTACCTTTAAACAAGTTCTTGCAACATTTTTTCAATTTTAAAAGTCTATATTTCTGAATTATTGTGAGCTACATGAATGAATCAACATACAATGCATTAAAAAGTCTGTCAATACCAGTTTTAGAAAAACTTCTTAAATCTGTTTTGAAATTTTTTAATCAAAAAAGTTTGAAAAATAAAATTGTTTGTCCGAGAAATACCAGTTTGCAAGAATATCAGCTATCATCTTCAGATATTATGCATGAACTGAATTCTTTTTGCTTTATTTATTCCAAATACTTCAAGTCATAAAAATTAAACAAAGAAAATAATTCAAAAAAAATTTTCTACTGTTGCAACATGCCTAGGTAGTAACAACGGTCTTACTTATTCAGTCTTTTCTTAGAAAAAGCTATATTTTGGTAAAAAAAAACAACTAAGAGTAAATTTAACTTTCAAAACAACATTGAAAAGAGAACTTTTTACACTACAGAAATTAGTTGCACACATGTTCTTTTATTTTCTTTCCGATTTAAAAAAAGAATTAATAGAAAATAAAAACAAAATATTGTTGTTTGAAAGTAACGTCGCAAAAACTTTGTTGGATATATTTGCCTTTGGACTTTTTCTCCTCGTCAAATTCGCTCTGAAATAACATTTCTAATAGGAAATTTGTAGGACAGACATTGTTCTTTCTAGCAAAGACAATTTTCTTGACCTAGAAGTCATTTATGTGATATAATAGACTTTGACATTTTTGCAAAGACTTCTTTTTCGTAAACAATGCATATTCTTGACGAAAGTCAAATATATCAATTCTATTGTGAGAAGCAAAATCATTATTTTGTAGTCAAGAAAAAGAAAAATAGATTTATACTATTAAATAACAAAATATATCTCATCAAATGAAAAATGAACAAATCATCTCATGCGCAATTCCTTAGTTTCATAAGCTATAACTTCGGAAATAGACTTATAGTAAGATTAATTTTTACTCAGATCAACTGAAAGATTCATTTTCTTGCATTTTTAATTAGTTCATAGCAATTTGGGACAAGTTGATTCTTTATTTTTTTTTCGAATAATTATTATCCTATAGGAAGACTGATGAGAAGGCGAACTCATTTCAAGCTAAAAAAATGTGTTTGATGATACTGCATTAGTTATTTGGATTCAGAAAAAATGAATAAATTATTAAAACAAGTCAAAGAAAAAAATAAGATTATCTGCTTTGTGATGGCCTAATACATTTAAGAGAAACAAAAAAAAAAGGGATGTATCATTACTATAGTGTACGTGACCAACTCCTAGTCACAATCACGACCGTCACCTTAAGTTATAGTGATCTATACTCAATACTATTCTCCAAAACTTTTCCTATCCTCATGAATAGCATATCAGACGAAAACCAAAACATATTGTGTTCTTTTCTTCGAGTTTGTTTTTTCCCAAATAGTACTAGAAATTCTTTACTATTGGTTTTATTCGAATTAACCATCAATTTCACAGTAAATAAACAATATCAAAATAACAATTAGCATCCGAAGTCTGTTTTACAACAATTTTTATTCAAATTTCTCATAACTATAATACAATTAGTTTATTGTATTACTGAGTAAATGATTTGATTGTATTATCATTGACATGAAAATTAACATTATGAAGAAAAAAACATAAAGTCTTTATATTTTATACAAATATTTACACAAATAATTAATGCAAGACGAAAAATATTTCATCTTGACGATGATAATTTTTATCTAGACTTTCGTACTATATATAAATTAAATGCATTCATATTTTGTAATAATTACAAAAACAAAGCGAATTTAGATCAGCATGATTTAAAGGCAAATTGAAAGAAAAAACTTTTTATAAAACATAACGGAAAAGGAAAATTTGTTTTCTTCTTTTGTATGTGTATTTTTCATTAATATCACAAAATAAATGTTTGATTTTGTCTAAAAATATCACAGCTGGAAGCTATATTTTATCAAAAAAACAAAAAAAACCTTCAGTAACTAATGTCGTCATTTTCTTAATAAATGATTTTGATTGAGCACGCACAACATCAAATGTGATTTATTGTTATAATTCGAATAGATAGTGACAACATTTAGAAAAAAAAAAAAGTGTACCACCAGATAATAAATATTCAGTCACAAAACAACAATAAAATACTTTCCCAACTTCAAAATTCATTAATACATATTCACAGCTCTTTTTCTTTTAATTATAAACTAATATCATCCTCCATCAAAATTGCGAAAATACAACATTTAGACTTTATGAAGAAAAAAGAAACAAAAAAAAAAAACAAATAGTGAAATTAATTGAAAGAATGTTACGGTACAACAATTATAAATAATATTGATATATATATATATATATGTGTATATGTATATAAATATTTGGTTTTCTTTTTGTCGGTAACAGATCTTTTCTTATTGTATTTTATTTATAATACTGATTATTTAAAACTTTTTTTTTCTTTCTTCTTTCTTCTTTAATCAGCCAAAGGTACATGTTCAATTTCATTTTCCGGAGGTCGTTGATAACCTGGATTGCTAACAAGATAAAGAATAATACCAGCAAATATAAGAACAAAAATACCAAAGAAATTAATCATATTTCGTTGATATTTTATTTTATCATCACCATAAATATGGTAACTAAATAAACAACAAACAAACATAAAAATAAAAAATAAATATAATCGTTTTAAATAACTTACAAAATACTATATTCCGTTATACCCATTAAAACAGCTCCAACAGCAAGACTGAAAATAGTTTTACCCCAAAATTTATGACTAAATAAACAAAAAAAAACAATATTAAAATTCAGTTTTTCTAAATTTTATATTTTACCTTGGCATATAAGCTTTACGAATCTCTTCACTTAATTTTGGAAATAGAAAACTAACAAAACCACATACCCATTGGGCACCAAATAAAATAACAGCTGTAAGACCAACCCATGAATGAAGTGAATAAAGATTAGCTTTTGGTGGATTAGATAAATTATGATTATCAAAAACAGCTTTAAGACCAATTGATGCAAATATAAGCGAAAGTGCTAATAAAGATCCATGAAGAATTTTAACACGAATTTTTTTTACATCACGAAATACACGATAAGCTAAAATAGCTTTAAAAACAAAACACATTCTTTTCATTTTTCAAATAAATATATACATAAAAAAAAAAGCAACTTACCATCACCATAGAAAAATACCATACCCAATGTCATAAATAATGGATGATAATTAAATTCTTTATTAAAATCCGACTAAAATCAAAAGCAATTGAATATTAATAAATAATATTCAAAAAAGACAAGGCAACTAACTGTCCATGCAAAACCACCACGATATTCACCAAAAAGAACTGCTACAAGTACAATTGCAAAAACACCAACAAATTGTGAACTGAATACCATGAAAGAAAACCATTTTAATGTAATGCGTGATGAACCAATTTCATCAAAAGTTCCTTTACCCATTGCTATTAACGTTAAGTAAAAAAAAAATCTACAAAAGAAGAAAATTCTTTTTCTCAATCAAAATATTTCTAATAAGCAAAAAAAAAAATGTCAATGATTGCTCTAGAGCACCTTTTTTTTTTCTTTTCTTCACATAATGATCCCAATAAAACAAAAAAAACTTTTCTCGTCCTATTTACTCATGTTCATGTTTGTATAAGCAATAGAACCAATAAATTCGCTACATTGAATAAATGATAATCTGCATGTTTTATGACGTCAATCAATCGATTGACTATTTATGGAAATATGAAACGCATCATCATCATCATCAATAGAAAAGAGAGAAACAAAAAAAACAACATTTTGTAAATCGAATCAATCTATTTTAATATTTTATGAATAGAATATTTCGAATGAAATTCATGAAAATTAATTAGATTTTCTCAAGTTCTATTGATACATTAAAATTAAAAGATTTTAAGTTATTCTCGAAAAAGTTCTTAATAACATTTATTCTTTCATGCAATTAAAAAATTCCAACGAATTATTACAAATTTCTTCCAATCTATCAGAATTTCTATTAGAAATCTAAAGCAAAATATTATAGTCAAGAACTAATCAATAAAAAACAAAGACAAAGTTATAACATATTATGGTAAATAGATTTCTGCGCAAAAAAACAATATGGAAAAATAATGTACAAATAACGATAAAAATATGCACATAATAATTTTTCTAGACAAAAGAAATACTATTCTGAATTTATTTTTACTATCATACGCATATTAGAAAATAGAAAACAAGAATAAATTCGAAAATAATTATTATTTTTCTTGTTTATGAATGTTAATACATTCGTTGAAAGATAATAAAATTAATTGATTCTATGGAAATTTCTAATTAAATACATCCAAAAACAATTAATAAATAAAATATGCACATAAAAAAAAAGAAAACATCAATATTAGAAATTTAAACTAAGACAAAAATCAAATTTCATTAATGAGTTTAGTTAAAAGAAATAAATAATACTTCGTAATTTGATCTGAAATTAGAATTTAAAAACAAGAGAAAGATAAGTAACTTTTTAATAATATTAAAATTAATAAGTTAAGTATCGTTTCTATTTTGCAGAGTATCATCTAGATACATTGCTTTTTCTATTAGAATGCATAACATAAGACTTCTTTTAAAGTCTTTAGTTTCTTAGGTACTTTGCTCTTACTTAAGGCACTTAGTATTGAAAACACTGGATCTGCTTTATTATTGTTTAATTGTGTAAACGAAGTAAATAAACTAATATTCAGCAAACAAAAAACAAACATTACATTATCTCCAACCAATATAACTGAAAACGAAAACAAACTTGCTGAGTCTCCAAAACAACGTATACAGTCATATAATTGATTATTTATTTTTTTCATTTGTGATCAATTATGACTGTTTCGTAGAGTTTTATATATGAAAAATGATTCGTTCAAAAAAATAACCAATAGAAATATGTCATTTATTTCGAAATCAATGATTATTACTAGTTCTGCCTTGTACGGAACTTATACTTGTCTATCTTACTTTTTATTTTATTTTTATTTTATAGATTTTACAACTTAAAATAAACAATGCCTCCTAAACAACAACAACCAAGTAAAAAAACCGTTGATAAAGCAAAAGCAAAAATAATTGAAGTAAAAATGAATAGAAAATCTTTATTAGAAATAAATATAAAAAAATTTCCTTGGAAAATTTTAGGATAAAACATTTGGTTTAAAAAATAAAAAAGGTTCAAAAAATCAAAAATTTATTGCTCAAGTACAAAATCAAGTACAAAATGCTGGAAAATCAGCTCGAGAAGTTTGTTATTTTAATTTATAAATAATATTTTCATTTTAATAATTATTTTTCTTTTGTTTTAGATTGCTAAAATGCAAGAAGAAAAAGAAAAACGAAAAGAAGAAAAAAAGAGAGCCGAAGTAGAGTTACAAACTCTTTTTAAACCTGTTATTACTCAACAAGTATTATCTGCTGGTAAAAGATAATTGAAGTTTTCTAAAAACTTATTGATATTTATTTTCTTTTAGGAACTGATCCAAAATCGGTTTTATGTATGTATTTTAAGCAAGGTTCATGTGCAAAAGGTGCAAAATGTAAATTTTCACATGATCTTGCTATTGAACGTAAAGCTGAAAAACGAAGTTTATATGATGATACACGTGATAATGGAAATAAAGAAAATGGTTTGTTACAATGAGAAAAAAAAACACACACAAACAAAACATTTCTTTTTATTTCGATTTATTTATATATAGAAACAATGGCTAATTGGGATGAAGCACAATTAGCAGAAGTTGTTGAACGAAGACATGGTGAAGATAATAGAAAGAAAAATGCTACACAAATTGTAAGTTATGAATAAATAAATTCTTTGTTTTTTTTTCGACATTAGAAAAAAAAAAAACTTCATTTACTGTGTAAGAATATTTTTTTGAACTTTAATAGATGAAGAGAATTATATTGTTTTCATTAGTGATTCTTAGATAATTAATGATTGCTACAAAATCAATTGAGTAACTTCAATTTTATTAGTGTTTGAAAGTATGATATCATTAAAGATTTTAGGTTTGTTAATTATGAAAAAAGAGATAATACATTGTTTATTATTGGTTCTGAGAAAGAATTAATTCGTTAATTTGCAACCTTAAGTGTTTTCACTCAACAGTAAATCGATAATTGTAAATGTAAATAAAAAATAAATGAATGTTTTGAAATTAATACTTATTCGATAAGCATGCACATATGACTATGATCATATAGTAAAAGAATGTATTCAGTTGTTAGTAGATAGGTTTACGAGGGAAATTTTCCAATTCATTGATCGTTTTCGAGTCGAAACTATATGATTCATATAGACCGTAAGGAGCTATGAATATTCTAAAAACAATTCGATCCCTTAGTTTATTGCTGTTGGGATATTGCTTTGTTACGGTATTGTTAAACTAATGCCGTGGTCCACATTCGAAACATTAGAAAACCTCATTCTTGAATGTCAATTTAGAAGCATCCATAGAAATAGAACTTAATGGGAATGGTTTATTGTAAAAGTTTCAGACGTGTTCGTTGTTTCTTTGGGTGTTAGAAGTTTTGCCAATCGATGGAAGATCGCTGTATTCACGCCAAGGTATCCCGTGACATTTGGCCAACATGAGAGCATATTAAACGTGGATGAAAGAGTTCCTATTGTCTATATTAGTAAGTGTAAACTATAATATATACATATGTATTCTAGCAACATTTGATTCAGCCTTCATATGTATCCTATATTAATATTAATTCGTAACTAGAAATGTGCGAGACCAGAACCCAAAAGAAAACTTAACTAGAACTGGAACTAGAATCCAACACTATTTTATGTCTATAATTCTGTCAGTTTTCAAGTGGAGTTTTTCGTACATTATATATGTGAATCAATTTCTTATTGTCATACTAATACCCTGCAAAACAAACAGAAAAATACATCACGATTAGAGATATACGTAACCAGTTAGTTCCATTCTTGGTTCCGTTCCCGGTTACAGTCTCGAGAAAGCTGTCGTAGGCGGCATTCAAGTTTATAGTACAGTATTGTATGGGTTTTAATCAAACTATCTTGTAGATCATATGAATCAGAACATAATTCAAGAAACATGACTTGAAAAATGCTAGTCGTTGACTAAATAAACCAAAAAAAAGCAATAATAATGAATTTAGATGTAATACGAATAAATTCTGAAATAGTTTTCTCTTGAACAAGACCGAGACTCGAAAAATTAAAACCAGAGAGATTAGGGCGAACATAAGACTTTGCCTGAATCATGACCGGGACCAAAAAAAATGGTTCCACACGTCCCTAGTCATGACGATTAGCACGAGTTCACTGTACTTTCGCCATTAGCAAAATTTCGAAACTCAGTTCCTCTCCTAACTTACAACTATGGTAAAAACTTGTTTTTCATACTGCTTATAGACGCCGAGATCGTTGATGTTCTGATTTTAGAAAAAAAGCAAATCAAAAGATTACACACTTTCACAATAAACTATTCTCATTAAGATCTATCTCTATACAAAATTTCAAGTAGAAATTCGAAAACAAATTTTTCTAGTGTTTTGAAGGTGACCGTAATATTGACGTTAAGAAAAGCCATAAAAACACAATATTTCAGGAATGATAGCGTAAGGGCTCGAACTCTTTCCAGAGTATTTATAGCTTATTAAAGTTTACATGACGCACATAGTTTAGACTTGAAAGCAATTAATCAATTAGAGTATTACTTCGTTAATATCAAACGAGGAACTATTATCGGCGCCAGAAGTCAATGCACTCGGATGTTTCTTGAATAACTTTTGATAGGAACAAGGTAGAGACCTGCGGTTTTCATCTTTCGATAGCCAACACCCATTGGCATCTTTTCTTAAGCAATGTCTTTTCTGAATCGATCTCTCAAAACCTGGTTTTCCGAGGATCTCTGAAAAACTACGCTAGAACTCTAAAAATCGCAATGTAAACCTATTGATTTTTATACATATTCGTAATCAGCATGAAAAACTGAGTAGATCTATATAAAATTCGAACGTTTTCGAGAACTTTTTTTCATCGAAAAACCGAGTCGTAGAGACCCTCCAGAACTAAAATCGGTCAAAGAGCCACTTGGACAGTTCAGAAAAACTTCGAACTTGGTAAAATGATGTTAAAATGCAAAATGGTGAATGAGTAAACAATAAAAACGGTATTTTCACCGACGTGATTTTTTGAGGCACCCCTTGAGTACCTATTTTTCGATAAAAAGAAAGTTCTCAAAACCGTTCGAATTTGATGTAGATCTACTCAGTTTTTCATGCTGATTACGAATATGTAAAAAAAATCAATAGGTTTACATTGCAATTTTTAGGGTTCTAGCGCGGTTTTTCAGAGATCTTCGGAAAAACAGGTTTCGAAAGATCGATTCAGAAAATACATTGCTTAAGAAAAGATGCCAATGGGTGTTGGCTATCGAAAGGTGAAAACCGCAGGTCTCTACCTTGTTCCTATCAAAAGTTATTCAAGAAACATGCGAGTGCCTTGACTTCTGGCGCCGATAATAGTAATAGATACTTCATTACAGCTCATTAATACATGTTTCAACAAGCCGTCTCAGGCCTGTTTACATACAGAGGAAACTTTCTTTTCAATAATATTTCAAAATTTTCTAACTTATTATTTGTGAACTAAAAATGTATTTAGAAAATTTAATCAAATCAATTAAAACTATATTGTAGGTATGCAAATATTTCCTTGAAGCTGTCGAAAATAATACATATGGATGGTTTTGGACTTGTCGTAAGTTATTTTTATCTATTTCATTGAATATTATTAGAAATATTTAATTTCTTTTTTTTTATCATTAGAAAACAGTCCTATTTGTCAATATAGACATGCTTTACCACCTGGTTAGAATTATATAATATGATTTATTGAATTCTAATCTGTTGTATATGTAGGTTTTATGTTAAAACGTGATCGAAAATTACTAGAAGAACAAAAAGAAACGATTTCACTTGAAGATTTAATTGAAAGTGAACGAGCTGGATTAGGTGCTTGTGTAACAAAAGTTACTCTGGAATCATTTCTTGCATGGAAAAAACGTAAAATTGAAGAAAAAAAACAACAACTTGTTAAAGATGAAGAAAAAAAACGAAATGATTTTGTTAAACATGGTCGTTTACTTGGTTTATCTGGTCGTGAAATGTTTACATTCAATCCAGATTTAATTGCTAATGATGATGAAGATGCTGATAATGATATTGATTATCGACATCGATCTGATGATGAAGAAGAAGAAGAAGAAGAAGAACAAGACAATAATAATGATGAAGCCAATGAACAACCCACTGTATGAATATTTAATTTATTTTAATGAAAACGAAAAAAAAATTCTTATTTTTTTTTCGTTAGGCATCTGCTATTCGAAAACGAGCTATTCGTGATTTAGATGACATGGACTTATTGGCAAAAGAAGCTCGTGAAGTTGACAATACGGGTACAATTGCAACGGAAGATCGATTTGAAAATTATCGTAAACTAGAACGAGAAAAACAACAAAGACGAGAAGTAGCTGCTGCTCAAGGTTTGAAACAAAAAAAAAAAAGAACGACTTTTTTTTGCTCGAAAATATATAAATACCTATTTATTTATTCTTTTGTTTAATTTAAGCTGCTCTTGCGGCAGAAGCAAATATGCTTGATCAAGCTAGTGGTAATGTTGCTAGTGCATGTGCATCAGCTACAACTTATAATGATACAACATCAACAGCCAATAATGAGGATGATGATGATGATGAAGATGAAGATGATGGCGAAGAAGAAGCAGTACAAATTGATGAAGACTTATTTGCAGATGATCTTGATGATGTTGAAGAGCAATTACGTGAAACAAATTTGACATCTTAAAAATTTGTATAAATGTTTTTGCTCATGTTATATTTGCCATCAGTCTTTTATACATTGGATACATGACTTATTTAATTTATATTTTTTGTCATTGGTCCATTATGTTTTTTTCTTGTTAAGACTGATGTGTTTAGCAATTTTTTTTTGGATTCGAATAAACCAAAACAACCAAAAACAAATAAAATAAAAAAAAAAAAATAACGAACAGAAAAAAAAAACTCATATACAATTGATATGGTTTCTTTTTCTTTTATTATTCTAGGTTAAATTTATCAAATGCGTGTATGTCGTTGTGCTTGGCGAAATTTTTTTCCATGTTTAAAATTATGTGAAATATATTTTTGTCATCGATTATATTTAATTTATCAAATATTTTATTTTAATGATGATGAATCAATTGATCTTCGTATTGATACAATATTACAACCATTCTTTTTCATAACTGATCGTTTGACAAAATATATTGGAAGATTATTTATATGTTTTTTTTTTATTATTATTTCAGTTGTTGTGTATATATTTTATACATCAATATTTCTTCATTTATTTAATGAAATTCAAGCACAACATAATTATTTAACTTTTATTTGTCATATTATTGTTGCACATTGGCTTTTAGTTAATATTATGTTTAATTATATACAATGTGTAAGAGTTGATCCAGGTTCATCACCAAATTTTGGTTATTTACAACCATATGATTTTGATAAAGAAAATAGAGATGTAATGAAAATACATCAAGCTAATATTGATAAGAACAATAATAATAAATCTAATGAAGTAACAATATTAGATTTGACAAATGAAGGTAAGAAGTTTGAAATAAAAATTATTTTAATTTTAATACTAAAGTTTGTCAAAACTCTGTAAAAATGAATGAGAGAAGTTTTGTTTTTCTTAGAAAGTAGATTCTAAGAAAAAAAATAAGATTTTTTGTGTTAAGAATTTATTAAAGAGCAAACAAATTTATCTAAAGATCATTACAGACCGACGATATATTCATATATATAGTAGATTACAGAAAATTCAAATGAATTATTTACATACAATAAAACTGACAGAAAGTAATAAAAAAAGAAAACGACGAGAGCTATAAAAGTGATGAGATTATCAACATCATATATCTCGATCAATTTCTTGTAAAATAAATTATAAGACAAATAGTTCGACGGCCAATTGCAAAAGTACAATTTTTTCAAAATCTATAAAATTTTCTATTTTTGAGTCTAACCTGAAAAGCCGTTCGATGAATTATGCTTGGTGTGCACATATCACAATTCATATAAATCGTTGTTATAAATCTCTATAATTGTTCTAGTTAATCATGACAGTCAAATATTTTATTCTGTTCAATTCATTATATCAGTAAACATAAAAGAACGCATCATTTCTTTTATCTGTAATGTTTTGTTTCTGGATAAACTTATTTTTTTATAGACTTGAAATACATAGTCGAAATTCTCATTTTTTCTTTATACAAAATTAAACTTCTATACAAGATTAACATAAAAACTGGAGTTTATTGGTGGACTATTTAATAATTTCTAATGACATTAATTTTTTAAGTGTTTTTTCTGAAAAGCTGCTAGAAATTTTTGTGAAAACAATACTAAGTTTCAAAATATATATCAATCGATTCAAGCTTTTTCACTTGGGTTCCGAATAGAATACTTTTTTTTTCTATACATGTTCACTTTTTTGAGGAGAAAAATTAAATATGGTTACAAAACGATTTTTTATAGATTGCAATATGTACTAGTCAAGGTACCATCATTGAAAAGCTGTTCAAGTTAAACTCGATTTAACATCTTACCTATATTCAGTTTTCAATGTTGAATCCAAAAAAAATATTTGTAAAAACTGACAGAAAGAGTGAAATAGAAACTTTTTCAGATTTAAAAAAAAATATGCTTTTGAAGATCAATCAATGAAAGTTAAAAAGTAGTTTTTCATGATCGACATCTCACGTTCTATCAATCATCTATGAAAAAAAAAAAAACTTTACTTGAAGTCTGATCTTACTGACAATTTATAATTAGATGAATTTCAACAAGATATAATCTTTCGCTTAATTCCAGATGAAAATTCGAATGAAGTTTCTTACTCAGTTAAAATTTTGTTTTCACAAAAAATGAGAAAAGAAACAAACTTTTTGTTTTTTTATTATAAAACTTTATATTGATTTCTTATCAAATATTGTTTTATACAAAAGGCTATAAGAAAATCATCTAGAAATCCTATCCGAAATTATTCATTAGAGTATTAATAAAATTTTTCTTAGATTCCAATTATACGCAATTATCATTAAAAACTCCACTTGATTCTTCCAATGCAATAATTCATTCAAAAATTTATACTCAAAATGTTTGTCGAAAATGTATCTTTCCAAAACCAACACGTGCTCATCATTGTTCCGTATGTGCCAGATGTATATTAAATCAAGATCATCATTGTCCATGGATAAATAATTGTGTTGGACATTTAAATCATCGTTATTTTTTTCAATTTTGTTTTTTTTTAACAATTGGCGCATTTTATGCATCAACATTAGGTTTTAGTGAATTTCAACATTATTTATTTGGTCGAAAAATATTTTCCTATTTGGATTTAATATTAGGTCAACATTTAAATGAAGCTGAAATATTACCTAGTGTAGACAATCCATCATTATCTTATACATTTTTATTTTTATTTATTGTTACTATAACAGCATTTATAGTATTAGCTGGTTTTACATTATGGCATGGTTGGTTAGTATCACGTGCTGAAACAACAATTGAATTTCATACAAATTCAGTTGAAAGAAAACGTTTAAAAAAATTAAAAGAAAAATTTATTAATCGATATGATTTAGGTTTGATATTAAATTGGAAGATGTTTTTAGGTTTAAATAATTGGTATGAAATTTTTTATAAGAATTTTTTACCATCAACTCATAGACCATTTTGTGATGGAATTCATTGGCCAGTAAGAAATTTTGCCAAATCATTATATGAAACAACAAAAAAATTAGAAATGATTAATGTTTAAAAGAAAAAACTTTTGTTTCGTTGATTTTTATTCACTACTATATATATATATACATATAACTATGATCAAATATGAAGAATCTGTACAGAAAAAGACACATTTTTTTTTTCTGTATGTAAGAATAAAATAAAATAAATTATTTTATTTTATTATTTGACATAACCAGAAAGTTTTTGTTACATGAATATGTTTTGCTTTTTATTTGTATGTTTTGTTTTATTAAAGTTTTATGTAATAGAATGAGACAATCTACAAGATAAAAAATAAACAATGAAATATTAAATGAACCATAAAAAGATATAATAAAATTAGGCTTTTTTAATTTCTTTCTGTTAAAGAAATTGTTTAACTAAATTTAAATTATCAATGGCATATTTGTATTGGAAAGAATATAGTTGAAGTTGTTGAATTGTATGAAGCTCAATGAATCAAACTATGAAAATATTTCAATAACTGTGATTTTTAAAAACTATAGAGAAAGAAATGTTACTTTTTTGAAATTCAACTCTAGATATCAATTGATTTCGATGTATGTCGAACGGCTTTGTTTATCAAACAAATTCAACACTATAGAATTTAAAGTTATCATTAGAAGCATAAGCCACTGCCAACACTCAAGTGATTTAGTAAAACCGCCACCGTAAGATCAAAGATAGATATCTAACTTTTCAAAATGTTCAACGTCCTAACTCAGTTTTTAGAGATATTACCGTCTAGTTTCTTGTCAATAAGTTCACTACCATCTTTTGCTTCCTTTTTCATTTCAAAATTTTTCGATCTTAAGAAAATTTTCACAAAACTCATCAAAAAACTTTGGTTGCCGTCGATCCATACATTAACTTACACATGTAGTTATCATGTTTTTTCAGAGACCTAAAAATGACTTGTATATGTTTGATTAAGTTCCTTGGTTTTTCAAATAACTCGATGCCTCTCTTACATTGCTCTGTCAAATGACAGTAGCTGTAAGTTTTTGTCTCACCATTCTCAAAACATTCTTTTGAAATAAGAACTGTCAAAACCATGCACTACGATGATTATGCTCTCAACAAAAGTGTGTGGTAGCTCCCAGTTCTATCGGTACGCTTATGTGCAATTCAACAACGTGATCTAGCAGAGATAAAATAAGGTTTTTAGATACATCATTTCTTTTTGAAAAACAATTGATGATCGAAGCTAGTTTCGTCCATCGACTGGAAACTGTGACACATGCAGCACTCACTAATAAATATATATTAGTTCTTTTTTAAATTAATATTATTAAATGATTATTTTTCTCAATTCGATAAATGTTATATGGAACGATAGACACAGAATACTTTATATATTTTGTCTATCACATTGGCTTTATACCATAAAATTTGAACATTTAAGCTGCTTATAAACTAGAATTAAAACAATATAAATTTTATTATGAAATGAAGTAAACATTTTCTCTACTGGATTTTATTTTTGAATACTTAAAAAAACTGTGTTTGTCTGTATCAAAGCGAGAAAATGAAAAAAAGAACAAGAGGAGCAGATTACATCTTCTAAGCTCACAATAATGACAACAAATAAACAAACAGACGAAATACAGTTACTACTATAAACTCTTTAAACACGACTGATGGATGGAATTCGTGCGCACGCAAAAAAAAAACTGATAGAAAAAAAAAAACATCACTCTATATATTGGTCAGTCAAACTACTAAAACAAACGCTAAAGAAAAAAAAAAAGAACTGAAAAAGATTCTCTGAAATATCTGAAGTTGGAAAAAAAAGACAATCACTATCACTTGTAATTTTTTGTTTGATCGCTAACAATACAAACAAACAAAAAAAAAAAGAAGAGAGAGAAGAAGAAAAAAAATGATTCATAATACTTATGATGCGATAACAACATCCGAAGAAAAAAAAAACATAAAGATAGATAAATCACAAAAAAATTCACTGGTATAAAGAGACAAAAAAAAACATACTTGTTTTCATCATTCGGAACTATTTGCTGCAAAGTATTATTAAAACAAAAAACATCTGCTTGCAAAGACATCCGAGATTATCTGACAACTACAAATATAAAAAAAAAAAATAAGAATAAGAAAATTTCATTTTATTGTCAAATAAACTATGGCGTAGCCAGGAATTTTTGAACACTCGGTAATTTTCTACTCAAACTATTTTAATCAATGGGTAACTATAGGTAATCGTCCTTCAAAAATGATTCATAGGCAATAGTGAACAATTGACGAACAGCCCATCACTAGAGTCCATAGATTGATCTCAGATTTTTGAACTCGACAAGTTCTATTTATGGGTAGCTACGCCACTGCATAAAAAAATATCTACTTGTTTATAAATTACTACCAGCCCAACCACCAGTCAATGCAGGCCAAAGTGAAGCAGGACTATTAGCTGGTGAACTACTACCAATGGGTCCAAAAATTGCAGGCATTGATGCTGTCATATTATCATCAAGTCCAAATGTTTGCATACATTGTGTACGAATCATTTTTTCGTACGGAGTTGCTACATGTCTATTATCATCACCAGCTGCTTGACAATATTTAATTGTATGAGCTATTTGAAATAGATTTAAGATTATAAATAAAAAAAAAAAAAAAAAAAGAATAAATAAAATTACCTTGTGCACCTGTTGCACCACAGATTGGACATTGATAAGCACGTAATATTGGACATGTGACATTACCAACTGAATCTTTTAATGAATGACTTGTATAAATAAGTTCATTTTCACCATTATTACGACAAAAAACACAAACCTAAAAAGGAAAGGACATAAAATAATTTTTTTTTCTATTTAGGAAAAAGCAACTTTGCTTTCTTTCGTTTACTTCTTTTTTCATGCCACATCTTCGTTTCCATCGTGCTTCTCGAATCAAATGTTTAATTATTTCAATATCAATTTTTTCTGAACGTAATGGTCGATTATTATTATTATTTGTATTAGCTGCAAGAATTTGTTGTGCTGCTGTACTTAATGTTATATTTGCATTAAAAGCTGCCATTTGTTGTTGTTGATTTTGACGTAACATTGCTGTCATTTCTGCTAAAAGCCAAGCATCATTTGATTGAAATTGATTCATTATTGGTGGATTTTGTTGTTGTGGTTGTTGCTGATGTTGTTGTAATGGTTGAGAATGAGAAAGTGGTGGCATACCAATTGGAAGTAAAGGACGATGTTGTTGTTGTTGTTGTTGTGTTGATGATGGTGGTGGGTGTGGGGGTAGTGGTGGTGGTTGTTGCCATAATGGACGTTGTGTTTGTTGAGGTAATGGTAATAATTGTTGAGTTTGATGTGTAACAGGTGATTGTGGATGAAATGATGATGAATGACTATATGGACTATTTGTTGGTGTTGGATTTGAATTTGGTAGAAAAAGTGAGTTTGTTGCATTCATACGTTGTGAAAATGGTGAACTTGTCAAATGAGGTGGTGGTGGTGGTTGAAGTGGTGAAGGTTGTTGAAGAGGTTTAAAATTAAGTTGTGGTGTTGAAGGTGCATATGAATTACTATTAATACGTGGTCGAGATAATGTTGAAAATGAAAGTGTATCATCATTAGTTGTACCATTTGAAGTAATTAATGTTGACCAAGATGTTGTTGATGATGCACAAGGTGTTCCAATGTTCGATGATAAACCATCACCAACATGATCCATATATGGATATAAATGATTTGGTTCTTTAAAAAAAAAAAGAATTCTCTTTAAAACAAAATAATTTGTTTTTGTTTTCTATACGAACCATTGGTTATATCAGTATGTTGAGCTGATATTGATTGATGTCTATTTGTTGTAGCGCTAAGAGATGGAATAGTAAGTGGAAGATCAAGAGCTATGAAAATAAAAATAATAAAAATATTCTAATTATTAATATAACTAACTTGTTGATGATGGAAAAGTTGAATCGGATAAACGACGATGACTACTAAAATATCGATCAATACTTGTTGGTGTTAATAAATTAGTAGTAGTTGTTGTTGTTTTTGATGTAGTATCATTAATACGTGGAAATAATAAATTAGTGTTTCGAATTTCATTCGTTGAACATCCTAATGGCCAATTTGTATTAGTAACATCAGCACTTCTTGGTGGTGTTATTGGTAAATTAGAATTAATTGTCATTGTTTGAAAAGCATTCGTTGCACTATTTATTGAATCAAGTAGTCGACGTGGAATTAATGGTGTTGGTGGTGGTGTTGCTTCCAAAGGCATCATTTTAAATGGTGGTGGTTTGAAGACACCTTTTATATTTTTTTAAATAAAAAAAAAACAAAAAATTTTCATAAATGAAATTTTCTTGTTAACTTACCTAAACCCATACCACTAATTTCATCGATTGATGACGAAGATAGAGTTCCATTACTAGTTGGAACAATAGATGAATTATCTTCATCTTCTTCTACATTATCTTCTTCTGTATAGAACAAATCATCATCTTGTTCTATATCTTCATCAATAGTACTTGATAATGGTGAATATTGATCAACTAAATCAGATTCTTCATTTATTGAATAACCACGACCGAGAATTGATTCCATTTTTTATTTGTATTAATTTATTTAAATTTGATTCAAATTGTTATTTTTTTTTTGATTGTGATTAAATGTACGAATATAATATCAAAGATAAAGAATATTGCGATTACAAAAACACACACACACTCTCTCTCTTTTCGTTCTAAAATACAAAGTGAATTCATATACTTTCGCCAGGGATAAACATAAAACAAAGAGATCTATTTCTATTAATTCTTCATTTTTAGTTATACCATAAGTTACTGTAGTATCTTATGATTTACTTTGAAGAATGAATATACAGAGGAAAATTTTTCTTTTCTCGCTTTAGTAGACGAATATTCGAGACGAAATAGGGAGAAAAAAAAATCATAGAATATAATCCCTCGAACGAAATAGACTGTACAGATATATATATATTTTACGAGAGAGAGAGATAGATAGAAAGAAAAACGATATTGATATGTAGCCAATGATGTAATTTTACCCTGGATACTAAGTTTAAACTTGAAAAATACATATGATACAGAATGAAAGATTTTTGAACTTATTCATTTTGAACATATGATAGTTTTGTTCTATTACCGAATCGAATCCAGTTGAATTAACAGATGTTTCTTTCGCATGATATGATTTGCTGTCTAGTTGCCGTCAGTGGTGAATCTAGGATTTTGGAAGGGGGGAGGGGTGTGCTTAGCTGAAGGAGGTTACGATCACGAGTAAAAAGAACATTTTGAGATGCACTCGAAGTGGTATGAAGTTTTTTTCATTTGTTTCTGCTGGGAAAAATCGAAAAAATTTTCTCGAAGGGGATACGATCACCACATCGCACCCCCTCCCCCCCCCCCCCGTAAATCCACCATTGGTTACCGTTAAACTATTAAACAAACGAGAAAGAGTTTCTATAGATTAAATAAATGAAAATATTAAAGAATTACGTTTTTCAACGACAGATATTTAAATAAGACTAATTTAAGAATCTACTATGCAATTCAACTGTATTTATTGCGACATCTAGTTAAACGTTTGATTTTATCAAATTTTATGTATTTAAGGTATTTCCACTCCCCCTCCTCCAAAAAAGTGTCAATTTTGGTCAAATTTGTCGGTTTTGTGAGTGAAAGTTCGTAACATAGAGTCATTTGTCTACTTTCGAATGCACCATAGTTGATTGATTTTAGGATGAAGTTTAAGGAGATTACATAGATTTTTCTGAACCTCCCATAGAGGATAATAACGTTTTTTCTCAAAATAGGATTTTTAGTTTTTACGTTTCCATGTGTTCTAGATTTTTTCGCCATTTTTAACGCGAAAAGGTTGGGCTTAGTGTCAAAATGAAGTCAAAAATTAGCTCTACAACATAACAGAATCGAATTTTTCGATTTCTTCATTAATGCGTATAAAAAAAACTAACTGTTCTGTACCTACATCGCTAGGGTTTTTCATACTTGACGTGAGAAATTTTCTCAATAGTACAAGATGAAAGAAAACCGAAAAATCGAGCCTTATTAACTTGTAGCACCACATCTCAGCTATATTTTAGAACCAGATTGAACTTTCTAGCATTTGAAATGGCGGAGAAATCTAGGATGCGCTGAAACCTAAATCTTGACCCATAGTCTTCAACTAAATCTTCGTAGACTTCACGTTTCCA
Source organism: Rotaria sp. Silwood1 (assembly GCA_905250075.1). Lineage (NCBI taxonomy): Eukaryota > Metazoa > Rotifera > Eurotatoria > Philodinida > Philodinidae > Rotaria > Rotaria sp. Silwood1. The sequence continues at coordinate 434,484 of CAJNOP010000120.1, forward strand.
GCTGAAATTTTTACTGTGAGCTGTCTAGCTCGAGATACACTTCCGCTGGAAATTTCATTAAGATTCAATGCTTCAAAAATAAAGTTTCACTTTAGAGGGAGGTGGCCCTTAAAAATAACTCGAAAGAGCCCACGTTTAAAGAAAAGAAGAGTACGGATAATAAACGAAAATGTCATTTTGCTCGTTCTGACAAATTGTACTAATCAATAGATTTAATTAATCTAATTGAATAAAATAAGATTTGTTTTTTTTTGCAAACAACAAATCTACGCCTAGAATATCTCATTTGATAAAATTTGTCTATCTAATGTTTGGAATCATTAGATAGAATTCCTTTCTCTTGTTTAAGATGATGAATTAACAGATAAATTTATTATAGAGAAACTATATAATTCATAACAAGATTATTTTCTAGAATATAATTATCTTATTAAATGTAAATTAATACTTATTGATACTCAATCTGTAAGTCTTCTTGATCTATTATTTAAATATAGACTAATAATTAAAGATCGTTTTACTAGAAAGATAATTGAATGTTTATATTACTTTTTAAGTCAATTGTGTGGTCATAGAAATAACTTTGACAAAACTATATTAAACTATTGTTATTGATTTCAATAAAGAATTATATTCTATGGAGTTTTGAAAATTTCGAATATATCATATTAATCTATTATTCACTTATTTCTCTCAAATATAACTGAATATATTGGCTTTTGTACAATTACTTTGATATTAATAGAAATTACACTATACACTTGATATCTACAAAAAAAAACAACGATGAAAAACTATGATTATCTCTTCATGCATGATTGTTTTGTTACTCTATGTCATTTTTTTGTTTTGAAACTCACGGAAGACATTGATTCTGATAAATATTAATCATAATATTTCAACATCAGTATTTGTGTCGATATTTTTTTGAATGAATATCAACTATAACTCTTTCCTTATCTATAAAAGTAGTGACTTAAAACCAATATGTTTGAATGATTTCAAAACATTTAAGATTCATGCTTAAGACAAATATTTGTTCTTATTTGATACGAATGACGTCATATGTTTATTTTTGCTCATTGTAACTTGTTCGACTGTTAGATTATGTCAATGTTGAAATAAAAAATTCATGCCAATGATATGATTAATTGAACTTGATCCAAACTATCATGAATAGAACTTTATTGATCAAAGAATTTATTGAAAATAACAAAGACTAATCATAAATATCCTTGAAGATGATTTTTGTAATTAATCTTTTAAGATAAGTATATTTAATGTAAACTAAATATAGAAATGATACTTCATCAATTGGCATTGAACAACAATATCTTTAATTATAACAAATTCATTTTTGTTTTGATATTCAGCTAATCAACCATTAGAAACCATCATTAATTTAATATTGTTTATGAATAATTTATCCTTTTCATACATTATAATGTATTTTCTTTTTACAATAAATAGAATTAGTTTGTTTCTAATACAAGAAGTATAATACGATATTTAACTACTATTAGATACTTTTTTTTGCTATGTATGCTTGACAAATGTAGAAATTATGATGAACTAGTTCATTTTTACAACAGGCTACATTTATTAAAGATAATAATATTTATTTTAGACTAAATCTTTCTTAACATAAAATATAGATATATAATTTAAAGAATAGTTGATGTTTGATTATTGTTTGGAATCTTACGAAATATATATGACATAAATACTTTCAATAATCTTTCCATATGTGTGTGTAGGAAGAAAATGAAAGTAATCTTTTCTGATAGACAAGATGTGAACTTTGCTAAAGTGCTAATCGACATAGACATGCTCTTTTCCATCGGACAAGTTTATTTTCCTAACAACTTTGTATATACAAAAAAAAAAAAACGAGATTTTCTTTTTCTTTTCTATTAGTAATTTAATAATCGACGATTTGTATACATATATGTTATTTCTTTCAAAAACCTTTTCTCTCTTTCTCTTCGTTTGTTATATGTAATTGATACTTTCTTATAAGAACTAATCATCTCATTTGTTTGTTTTACTGGTCAAAAAAGAAAACTGAAAGCTCACCATATTTCTTCATATTATAACGGATGATATTAATCAAGATTCTTTTTTTTTTTTATTTGTTTTCAAATCAGTGATAAAAATCCATTAGCATAATTTGAAATTTTGTTCTTGTTTCTTTTTTTTTTTCTTTTTTATCAAGAAAAAGAATGAAAAAAAAAAAAACTATATAATTGTAACAGTTCATCTAGCAGATTTATATTGAACAGACAAGAACAACAACAACAACAACAATAATAATAACAGGAATACGTTCATCATTGAACAAACTATGCAAATGACGAACGATATAGATAAGAGATATCATCTTGGCATTTCTTAATTTTATGCAGCATCAAGTTTTTGTTTGCTTGTTGTTTTGAGAAACACAAAAGAAGACGATGAAGAAGAGTTTGTTATTTCTTCTAACTAAGTGATCTTTGCCGCGTTAACAGTAAAAGTATTTTTTTTTTTCGTATTCATTTGGGAATTGTTTGAAAACATAACAATTCATTTTTTTTTTGTGCTTCAGATTTCGATTTATTCAAAAGCAAAGAAAAGATAACAAACTATTTTTCTTCCATTAGCCAATCAATGGAAGAAAAATGGGTGGAGACTTCGATTGACTTAGTTTTAGTTCATTTAACTATTTGTGTTGATCGACGAAGACAAATCATCTAGATGCCTGCCTTTATAGAAGGACGAGATAGGATAGAAGGCTTCTTCGTCTCTTTTGTATAATAAACGAGCCGTTGACATACGTGCGTGCGCACAAGTTATCAACGACAATCACCCTAATTGCCCTTTGCTCGTGCAAAATCTACTCAAAACGAGTAAAAAAAACATTTCTTCGTTGTTTCTTTTTTTAGTAATCAATTGTCAAGATGCATAATGCAAGATAATTTTCTTTTTCTTTTTTTGTCTTGTTTTTTTTTTTTTTTTTGTTTTATTTTTGTCATCTGTTGTTTATACTCACTTTATTTTCTCACATAAATAAAAAGAAAAAGAAAACTAAAAAGAGTTGTGTTCACATACTGGATCAAACGAAGAGAAGAACATATATGGATAGAGTATCTTTCTTATACATATGGACCAATCGGCAAATTTACGCACTTCGACCATGTATCTATCTGGCAACCAGCCGAAGGGAAAAGAAAATCGACGAGCGAGAAATAAAGAGAGAGAGAGGGAGAAGAAGAAAAAGCAAGAATAAGAGTACTGCCATTAATCTTCTTCTTTGCCGACAACGACACAGTACATTCTACTTCTTTATTCGAATGGTATTGACTCTCTTTTCCTCTCTCTTTCTCTCTCAACTACGACGGTGGCTTACATTCGGTTCTGCAGATAACTGATTAATAAAATTAGAGCCGTGCGCATACAGATTATATAGTCGGTCGAAAATTCGGTTAGAGGAAAAAGGGTTCAAATATATTGAATTAACACCTTGCCTTCAATTGACAATTAGTCCCAATTCACAGCCATCAATTTACTATGATACATCATCCTCATTCAGGTAAATACTTTTCTTTTTCTGTTTTTTTTCTTATTAATAAAACTAAAGAAAGCTTAAATTGAATATCATCATTCAAAATGACTTATATCATTAACTACATATCACATTGCGAACGTTTTACGATGTATACATACATATCATAGAGAAGATTGATTCCTTCTTTTCTTTTTTGTTAGTTGATGTGGCTTCTTCCAAGATGATTGAGTTGTTATTGCTCAGCAGGTATATCAAGCGTATGTGCGTGCCTCCACGCCTATTGCAAGAGAATAAGAGATAAGCAGACAGATCGAACGTGATCATTGCTACTGATTTCATTTCCGTTCATTCCTTCGGGAAATATATTACGTTCGAAATCAAGAGCTTTCAAAGATAAGACTAGTCAAAAAAAAAAAAAAAAAAGAAAAAAAGAAAACAACTATCATTATTTCTCTAGAACCACCATGTATGGATTCAAGTAAAAAATTATGTGTACAACATAATAATACAAACAGTGGTTCATCATCTGATGAAGGTGATACAACAAATGATTCAAATGGAAATGATACAAAACGAAAAAAACGACGAAATCGTACAACATTTACATCATTTCAACTTGAAGAAATGGAACGTGTCTTTCAAAAGACTCATTATCCAGATGTTTATGTACGCGAACAACTTGCTCTTCGATGTGATTTGACGGAAGCACGAGTACAGGTATGTATGTTTCATATGAAACAATGTCTTTAACAAACACATCTGGTATTCATACCAACTTTTCTTTCTTCTCTCTACACATTATAACCAATCAGAAAAAGAAAAAAACAAAAGAAATTTCTTTCTTTATTTTCTTCTTATTTCTCAGTCAATATCTCAGAATAATAAAATGACTCGATGTGAATGTCAAAGGTCTATTAAAGACTATAGACAAAGATAAATTTATTAAAGCAGAAAAAAAAAATTATTAGATCAAATCTAAAATAACAATATGTGTTCGTAGATCGGATAATGAGTCTGTTGATAGATACTGATAAAGGACCAATCAAAGAACAATAGATAAATTAGAAGAATTCTACATTGAATACATTTTTTTACTTCTTCAAAGAAATTCTATTAATATTCAATCATCTTTTATAGATTTATTTAGTAATCTAAAACTTATGAATTCATGTAGCAATTTCTATTTTATTTACTTCAAAAATTCTTTCGTTAAATTCAAATGAAAACTCAAAATAGATTATCTTATGTAGAAAGAAAACATATATTATAAGAATATAATAAAAATAAAATAAAATGATTAACAATTATTTTTATAGGTTTGGTTTCAAAATCGACGTGCTAAATGGCGTAAACGTGAACGATATACAAATGCACCTCAAATACGTTCATTAACGGTACCTACAACAAATCCCTATGATATCTCATTGATTTCGGCTGCAAGCAGTCAATATCCATCGGTATTTTTATTCATTGACGTTTCTTTTCAAAAAAAAAGAAAAATCTTTTTCATCATTTTTTATTTATTATTATTATTATTATAGTTAGCAGCTAGTAATGGTTGGTGTTCATCATCAACAGCATCATTAGGTCATGTTCCTCTTCGAGATCATCATCAACAACAACAATCTCAACAACAAACAGGATCACCATGTCAAACTCTTTCATCATCTCCGTCCATGATGATGTCAAGTGCAATACCAAATTTTATGGGTATGCCTTATGCATTTCCACCACCACCGCCACAACAACAAACATCTCATTCAACAAATAACTTCAATCCATGTCCATATACTGGATATAATCTTAATCCTGATCATCGAAGTACCTCAATTGCTGCATTACGTCTGAAAGCTCGTGAACATAGTGTAGCACTGGGTGGCATGTAAATATCGATACATTTTTTTTTCTTTTGTTTGTTGCGTCATTGTATGTCAGTGGAACAGTGGTGGATTGTCTCTGTGTGTTCGTGTGTCTGTGTATTTAAAGAGAAAAAAAAGGCAAAAAAGAAACTAACAGATGTTATACGTTTTGCTTATCTTCTCTATCGGCTACCTGAAAGAAAAAGTAAAGAAGAATATTTCTTTTCTCTTGAGTTCCAATGTCTTTGTCAAGTGTTCAATTCAACTGGCAATTATCTTGAAACAAGTAAAATTGGATGATGAGGATGATGATCGATGATAAATTGAGTCTTTTATTCTATAAAGAATAAAAACAAAAAAAAGAATATCAGACACAAGTTCAAAGATGTTGTTCATCTTTATTATTTATTTGATTGTATACTTCGGACAATGGAAAGATTGAAGTCAATCATCAATGATGATGGTTAATTGTTCACTGATAGGATCATCATCATCATCAACAACATCTATTCCCACTAGACAAACATGTCCACATCTCAGTCGTGTGGTGTATGCATGCATATATATTAAGATATACTAAGCAATAGAACAGCATTGTTCACACGTTTGTTTCTTGAAAGAAAACAAAACACATGAATGAATATAGAAGTAACAAGCAGACATGCTGTGTATGCCGTCGTTTGTCTGATGATATTTGAAGGTTGATACGCTCTATATGATGTTTATATCAAAATGAAGAAGACAAGACACTTGAAGCATAGCGGGTGGTTTATAGAATTCATGAGGCTACTTATAAATAGGTTCTACAAAGATGTTTATAACAAAATCTGTTTTATAATAAATATAGTTCTTCTAATATGTAAATATAACATAGAGAAATATTTTATGGTTCAAAAAAAAAAGCATAAAAAGATTTCTTCTCTATTATCATTAATATCAATTTCATTTCATCATTGTATATAATGATGATTCACTAGTATAAAAAACTTATCATGAGATTTAAAACGAACAAAACAATTTTTTCAGTAGGTTATTAAAAGCATTAATTTCAAAGTATATATATATGAAACGAACTGAATAAAGAACAAGCATTAGGACGTAAAAAAGCGGATTTCGATATCCTGCCATCACTAGAATAATAAAAAACAACAATGTAGTACTTGAGTCTTTTGAGTGACACGAACATATTATTGCATATTTGTCAATTATTGTTGTCTCTTGTCAGTTAAAAACATGTAAAACAAAAAGAACCATTTTAATACTAAATAGCAAACATTTATTTTTACTGTTGTTTTTAGCTGATCTTAAACATAAATGTATATTTAAGTCAATCTGAAATAGAAATAATATATAGATACAATTCTGTTACTATTTTCAAAGTTTTTTTTTTTGTATCTACTTCATATTGAATAATTTGTTGTAATTATATCTAATAAGATGACTAATTGAGAAAGTATTTTTTTACAATTACAAATAAAAATGTAAAAACTCTTTATTGATGTTGACTAGTTTTATTAGATGTTTAATTGCATGAGATTTATTTGTTAAACAATTTTCAATTAGTGATGAAGTTTTCTTTCGATTAATTTTTGGTGTTACAACTTATTTTGTTCATTTTATTGATTAATCATATTATAAATAATCAATATTTCAAACAATAGAAAATCTTGTCACAGTATGTTCTATTAAAACATTTGATCTTGCTGTGTTGATTTTGCTTATTTGAGGAGCAACACGTTTAGTAATGGATTAGACTAAAAATCATTTTAGTATATTTGGTGGTTTATGTGTGAGTTCTACCTACAACAATAAAATTAGTATTAAATTATGTATCAATTATATTAGCCACTATGAGTATCATATTGTTTTTTTTTTTATTAAATCAATAAATGCATCACTCGGCATTTCTTAATTGATTAAATATAAAAGCATTAGGCTATGCTCTAGCTAACGTTTTTTTATAATCTAAAATTTATTTCTGATCGATCTATTTGTGATAATCCAAAAAGATTTATAAATATATATACCGTAGGGTGCAAAAAAATTGCCGTTTAGTGCATAAACTTTATTTTAAGCTATTTCATACGTTCTTCGAACGATCATTCCCAAGTTATTTGCAAATGTTAGGTACTACCTTTATGCATTAAATGAACCTGGTATTGCTCGAAAATTTTTATATAGCTTCGTAAAAACGACTCATAATCCAAGCACCAGTTATATGCGATCTGCCCAATAGATCGTATTACATTATTGAAGTACTGATCATTGGGTAGAAGTTTGAAACTATTCTATAACGGTGACCTTCACTCACACTAGTTATAATAAAATTTTCAAGATCGAAGAGTGTAGCAATATATTACAGTGAGGTCAACAATGTGGTTCGTCAGCCCTATATAGCTGAAACTACTGTTTGGCCACTTAATAGTGCAACTCTCGGTTTAGCTAAATTATTCCACTAGACCATTCAATCAATTAATATGAATGAAAAACTTCGAGATATCGATAAACCTAAAGAATTCTAACGTGAAAAGTAGAGTAAAACTCATGTGTAAGTTATAAATTTTTTAACTACTTCCAAGAACGTAAGATTATTGTCCCTTATGAATTCATAGAGAGTGAGAAACTTTTAATGATTAATGTATTTATAGAGTACAGTATCTGTGTAATATAATCACATTAAAAAGTCCTCATATCTTATACTTCTATTAGAAGAATCTTGGAAAGTCTATCGGCAATTATTTTTGCACTCTACTGTATATATATAATATACTACAAAATAAATTTTTATGCATCAATTCATATTATTCAGGTATTCTTCTTTTATCTGTTTTCTGTCGTATTGTTTATACAGCATCAAAAGACATTCATAAACCAGCAATTAATTCATCTGGTCTATTCGTACAATATGGGATGTGGCAAATGGTGGCTTTTATTATTGATATTACTTAATTAAAAAGTATAACAGTTTATCTAATTTAAAGTGTTTCACCAGCTATTATAAGTATCCTTATGATCATTATTTTGGATTTCGAATAAACAGGATCAACGAAAAAGAAATTATACATATTTTTTGTTTTTGATATGATTTTATATTGTTGTTCACAGTTGTCTATTCACTTAATTAAATATGTACAATATTTTTGTCGTTTTGATTTTTTATTTATTTTATTTTTAGTACAAATATAGTAGAAAAAAAAAAGAAATAACGTTAAGTATCACGATTATTTACTCAGAGAATAACTTTTATATGACTTTTTTTCTTTTTGAAAATTTTGTTTCAAATCTAGATTATAATTATAAGTAAAATCAATTAATTCGAAGATGTAGTTTCATTTATATTTTGTTCATTTGTTTTAGTTTCACCGTTCGTACTTTGAATATTAGTCTTAAAACAAAAAAATTAATTAAAATAAATAAGTTAATTTTGTTAGTTTAAAAACTATACTTTTTCATTCTCTTTAGACATTTTAGCAAACATTTTAGCATATAATTGTTTTTCTGTTTGATGATAAGCTTTTAATTTTTCTTGACATGTTTCAATATGTTGTTTTGCTACATCATTTAATGGATTTAATTTAAGAACTTCTTCGAAATCTTTTATAGCTTCTTCAAAACTTGACATAGACATTTGACTTTGTCCTCGACGAAAAAATGATTTTTCATTTTTAGGATCTAATTCAAGTGCTGCATCACAAGCACGAATACATTGAGCATGTTCACCTAATTTCAAATGACATAAAGCCATATTTGTTTGTGTTGTTAATTTTAACATATGAGCTTTATTTTTATCTTTTTCATCTTCATAATTTGGTGATTTAAGATATTCAGCAATAGTTTTATATTTTTTACAAGCAACACGATAATGACCATCCTAAAATAGAATGAAAAACAAAAAAACAAAAGACAAACATCACTCTATAGAATTTATTTTGAAGTAAAATATTCTATTCAACTTAAAATCTTACTTTAATTAATTCAGCAGCACGTTTTTTTAATTTTTCTGATTGTTCAAGTTTTTCTGCATCACTTATTGACCATTTATCTACACCCTATAAAAAACAAAAGGACAAGCATTGTTGTTTTTTTTTTCATGTTTTTCTTTGTGAACAAACTTTTTCAAAATCATGCAATGTAACTATATATTCTACATGAGCATTTTTTGGAATATTAAATTTTTCAAGACCAAATATTGCTTTTGATTTTAATTTTAATTGACTATGTTCACCTTTTGTCATTCGTGTTACAGCATATTCAAGACTGAAAAAAAAAAACTCAATTAATTAATTAAATTCTTTAGAAGATTTTATTATTATAATTTTTGAAATTTACAAACCCGTCAGGAATATTTTTTAAGAAACCCTCGCCAACTGTAAATTTAACTTTTCGTTCGTCGAATACTCGATTTTCATGGATACCTTTAAGAGATATTTCAACAACGCTATCATCACTTGGTTTAGCCCATCCTTCGCCTCTTGTCAATATTCGTCGTATAATACTTTGATCTTTTCCTTCACTTATATCGTCACCTATAATTAGAAAACAGAAAAATTGTTCAGTTATTGTTGTTCTTTTCTTCAAATCTTACCGATAAAATCAAAAAGTTCAATTTCAAAAATTAATGTTGCATTTGGTCCAATTTTATCTCCTGAACCCTGTTCGCCATAGGCATATTCAGGTTTACATATTAAACGACATATTTCTCCACGTTTCATTGTTGCTACACCAATATCCCATGCTTTAATAACTGTACCTTTACCAAGTTCGAATTCAAATTTTTGATTTCGATCTCGACTACTATCAAATTTAGTTCCATCAAGTAATGTACCAACATAATGCACAAATACTTTATCATTTGTTACTGGTTTTTCATCACCATAACCTTCTTTGATTATTTCTTTAAGAACACCTTTAAAAAAAAACCAAAAGAAAATTTTAATTAATAAATAATTAAAAAAGCAAACCTCCATCCTTTGATGGTGAAATATCTTCGCCTTTAAGTTCAGCTTCAGTTACCATCGATGTATTAATACAATTAAATGTGATAATAATAAAAACTGTATTGTAAGAATCGTAAGAATCTAGAACATTCCATTAGATGTCGTTAGAATAGAAAATTTGAATTATGTTCAATTTAATATTTCTTATTTTATTTTTGAAATTTATTTTTTCACTTTTTAATTTTTAAAATAATTTTTGATTTGGAAAAAAAAACAAAAATCATATCATATGGTTGTCAAAGCAATGTATTCATGTATGGTATCGTTCGTTTTAGTCATATCAAATTTGATCGTATTTTAAGAAAAATAGAATGGCTACACAATATTTTGAGCATAAACTTGATCTAGGGAGTTTTTCGGAACAACCTCATTTTCAATTGATGGAATGGCATCCATCATTGAATATTCTAGCTGTAGCATCGATTACTGTTGGTACAAATATATTCTTCTATGGAGAAGATGTAAGTTGAAGTTATATTTTCTTATGTATTATCATTGAGTGTTATTTTTCTTGTAAAACTAAGGGTGAACAAGATGAAGCAGCTCGTGTACAACATACGGGTAATGCTTCTTGTATGGAATGGCATCCAGCTAAAAAAACTTTAGCGATTGGTTTTTCAAGTATGAAGAAAAATTTATTTTCTTTGAAAAACAAAGTATTGTGTTTTTGTTAGATGGTGAATTGATGATATGGCATGGATCAAATCGTCGATTAGAAAGTGTTATTGTTCATAAAAGTTGTATAACAACATTAACAATAAATATGGATGGAACACGTTTATTATCAGCTGATCAAGTAATTTAGAAAAATATGTTTTTCATACAAATTAATGCTAAAAAACTTGAAGAAATTCTTGATAAAAATTTTTTTTTTATCTAAGTTTTATTTTTACTTATTTCACAGAACGTTTTCTTAATCATATTCTAGGATGGTTTAATCATTCTTTGGAAAGCTGAGTCTTTAGCACAAATATCTCAACAAAGTGTAATATTGCAAGTTACTGTTCCTGGTGAATCAGTTACATACGTACTGAGTAAATCATCACCTTCAGGACGATCTGATCAGTAAGTGTACTAAGCTTTCTTTCTCTCTCGAATAGACTTTTTTATTTTATTAAATATTTTTATTTTCAAGAGATTATCGAGATTTAGCTCGAGCAGCAGTTGAAGGTGATCAAGCTGCATTAGATCTGCTTGCTATGAGTACAAATCGACAACAATTTAATGAACCAGTCACTTTTTATGTTGGTACTGATAAAGGAAATGTTTATATGGTAACTGATAAATTACGAAAAATATGTTCGGCTGATGATGCCATTGCACGTCTTTTATATTCATATGATTATGATATGCTTATTGTTGTTACAAAAGGAAATATGATGACACAATATAATCTTCAACAATTACAAACACAATCTGAAGTTTTAATTCCTACACATTCTGTAAGATAATAAATTTACTAAAAGGAAAAAAAAAATACAGAAAAGTTTTTGTTATTATTAATATTTAAGGGTAAATTATCTGGTCGACCAACAGATTCAGATTTTACTTTAATTGGTACAACATTATTTGCTTATGTCACTGGTGAATCAACAATACGAATGATTGATCTTACTTCATCAGATAATCTTCTATTGAAAATAAATCCAGAAATGGGTTATGCTAATAATGAAGTTTTAATTTCTGTATCTTACAGTGCAATGAAAGGTATATCGTAGTGTATTTTTCTTTTTTCAATAAATTTGGTTTGTTTATAAGGAATTATTGCTGCTGGTACTAATCGAGGAAATATTGCGTTTTGGATTTATAATCCAAATCGTCGTATAACAGATGTGGAAAAACGTTGGATTCTTCAACGAGCTAAACAAATTGCCACTGGTATACCTATTCGAAGTTTAAAAGTAAGAAATGAAAATTATTTTTTCCAAGATATATTCATAGAAATGTACTTTAGTATTGTCCACAACGAAATTGTCTTGCTGCTAATTTGATTTCACAATTATTTCTACTTACTGATGAAAATATGTCAGCAGCTTATCGAGATCAAGTAAATTATTAAATTGATGTTTCATTAAGCAAAATTCTTAATCTAAAAAAAAAAATTTCTTTTATATTTAGCTTGCGGTTGTTCAACTTAGTCCAACAATTATTCATATAGCATTTTTTCGCTATAGTATTGTCAAAGAAGAAGAATTAGATATGCCATTTAGAAATTTATGTGTTTCTAAAGTTTGTATTCTATTTAAGAAAACTCTCTTTATCTAAAATCAAAACACATATCTATATGTATTCTTGTAGAATCATATTGCTATTTGGAATAAAAAACAAATTCGTATTTATGAACTTATTTGTGATGCATCAAAATCCGATGATGAAAAAGTTGTTCGAAATGAAAAAGGTTAATTTAAACGAATTTGAAATTATTAAATAAATGTTTTTTTTATTTAAAGGTTCTTTTTCTTGTTCACCATCGAATGTTATTCTTTACGATCAACTTTTATTTGTACAAGAAAATGGTCGTGTTAATGTTATGTCTTTTCAAGTAAAAGAAAATATTATTCTAAAATGATAACAAAGAAAAGAACGAACTTTCTCTTTTTATTGAAAAAAAAAAAGGGAACATCTCGACAAACAATTGCATTTGCACAAAATGAAGGTGAAGTAAATACAATTAATTCAAATGGATCATTTCTTGTTGTTGGTTCAACCAAAGGCTATGTGAAAGTTTTTGATATATCTCGACGGTACGTATAAATGACTATGGCACTACACACACTAAAAAAAAGTCAATTTTCTCTAGAAAAATTACAATTGAAATAAAGGTATGAGAAAATAGCTCGAGGTCTAGTCTTTCATTTTAAATATACTTCTCTCATCCCGTACCTCAGAATTTCTTCAGGAGAATCATTACAACCATTGTTTTTTTGTTTCTAAAGGTATCTGAATTTGCAGAGTCTGTTATTGGAATTAAATTTTATTCTTATATAAAAGAAAGACGTCTATATATAGTTGACCATTCTTGAGAGCTTTTTGAGACATTGAACTTTTCATTTCTGTTTTCCCTCTTAAAAATTAAGAGTTTAAGAAAAATTTGAGTTGTCAAATGAAGTATTTTTGACCCTTGATTATTGAAAATCTCACTCAAATATTACAATATACGACTGAAAATTTCATCCGATTTGGATGCATCTGACTCATGATCGATTTTGAGAAGAGTGGACATTGAATTCGATAAATAATTTTTGCTTTCTTATTTTGTAGTGAATTACGACAAATTGGTAAAACATTAAATATAAATGCACACACACCATCAGTTGATTCAATACGTGAATTAGCAGTTAATTGTACAGGAACAAAAGTTACAGTTCTAACATCACAGGTAACACATTTTTTTTTTATAAAAAAGAAATTATCTTATTAATACTTATTTCTTATTATTTAATAGACAAATCTTAATCCAAGTAGTCGACTCTATGTATGGGATGTAGAAAAGGATGTTGTGACATGTTTTGATTTTAGTTCGGAGAAATTACCAGGTACTGAATATGGTTATATTAGACAAAAAGATGCTACAAAAAATACACCACAATATCGTCGTTATCCATCAAATATTCAATGGGATCCAGAAGATTCTCGATTGATGGCATTAGAAATTTATTTACATCAACAAAAACTTGATTTAAGTGCATCATTAAGTGGTGATGATAAAACTTATGATATATTGTTAACAAGTCGAGGAGTTGGAGATGGTGATTCAAGTATGGCAGATAATCATACAATTACAACACGAGAATCAATTGTAGCAAATCAAGAAGATACGGTAAAATATGCTTTATAGTAGAAATTCTTTAAATAATGTTTGATCTAAGAAATATTAAAAATATTTTTATTTAGACAAAAACATTCGATAACAAGTCTAATATTAGTTCGTCATTAATAAAGTATTATAAAAGAGAGTCATTTCTTGTTCAGAAATTTCTATATTTTAAAGTCATATTTGATTAGAAAGGATCGAGATTCAGTTGAAATCGTACGTTGCTTTTAGAAAATGATTTTTTTTTCTTTTCTTCTCACTAAAAAATATGAGCTTATATACAATGAAAAAATGATTATCTTGTGATTAAAAGCTACAAATGTGATTTAATAATATCAATACAAAAATTATTAACTTCTTGTAATAATATTTGTTGTTTTACTTTTTTTTTTAAGGCTGCATCATTAATCGTCAGTATGTTTTGCACATCAGATAATCAAATATTTCCAAAAGATGTTTTCCTACGAAATGTTTCTTATCGACAATTGATTGCTATTAAAATTCCATTTTATTTCTTTGTTACACGAGTAATTTAATTATTATTTTGTTTTTTTTTTGAAATAATATTTACAAACAAAATAATCATTTTTAATCGATAGGATACACATTCGGACTTAGATCGACATATAATTAAATCTCATCCAACATTACCAACATCAAAAACTGATTCATCAGATACAATTGATGAAAATGTTTCAATGAAAAACTCACGTATTCGTATTCAACTTCCTAAACTTGATACATTAGATAGTAGTGGTCTTATTTCTCAAACACATAGTCATGATCAACGTTCAAATGGTTTTCTTTCAGATTCAGAACTTAGTGGTAAAAGAAAATCGAAAGAGAAAAAGCATTTGTTTTAGTATATAATGTTTGTTTTTTTTTTCTTTGTAGAAAGTATAGTCTATTCATCTTATCTTACAGGAAAAACAATGGCAGATTTTATTGGTGTTAATGGTCTTGAAAAAAATATTATTGAAGCAATTATGAATTTTAGTTATAATTTAGTATTAGGAGATCTTGATGCTGCATTTAAAGCAATAAAAATTATTAAAAAGTAAGGAAATTTTTTTTTCTTTTTAATAGAATAAAAATTTAGTTTTTATTCTATCCAATTAATTTAGAGAAAGTGTCTGGGAAAATTTAGCTCGTATGTGTGTATTAAATCGACGTGCTGATGTAGCAAAAATTTGTCTTGGTAAAATGGGTCTATTTCGTGCTGCACGAGCTTTACGTGCAGTTGATCAAGATAATCCTGATACAAAAATAGCTATTTTAGCTATACATTTAAATATGAGAGTATGTTTAAACAATAATATTATTAAATAATATAATATTTGTCTTTGAAATAAAAACAAAAGGAAGAAGCAGAAAAAATTTTACTTCAATCAAAACAATATGATCTTCTTAATCAATTATATCAATCAACAAATGAATGGGAAAAATCTATTGATATATCAACACATTATGATCGAATACATTTACGTAATACATATTATAATTATGCTAAACATCTTGAAGAAAATAATCAATTAGAAAAAGCAATTGAATTGTAAATATAAGAATATTAATGTAGTTTTATTTATTTTAGAGAAAAATGATTCTTGTGTTTTATTTTTTGTCTTTAGTTATGAAAAATCAGGAACACAAACTACTGAAGTACGACGAATGTTTCTTGAACGAAAAGATATTGCAGGATATAAAGCATATACAGCAAAACAAAATGATCCGTAAATTATTTTATTTTATTATTATTTAATTGTATTTAAAGAAATATTTTAATTAGAAAATTATTTCGTTGGTGGGGTCGTTATTTTGAAAGTCGAGGTAAAATGGAAGATGCACTTGGATGTTATCGAAAAGCCAATGATAATTTATCATTATGTCGATTACTTTGTGAACAAGATCAACCAGCTAAGGTATAAGTCAGATTTATTTTTTTTTTAAAACTTGATTAAATTATCTTTAAATTAATGAAAAAATTTATTTTAGGCTATTGAATTATGCTCAGATACAGGAAATAAAGCTGCTTGTTATCATATGGCAAGATATTTTGAAAAGAAAGGCGATTATAAACAAGCAATTTCTTATTTTCAACAAGCATCAGCTATTAGTAATGCTATGCGTCTTTGTCGAGTATGATTTTTGTTTTTTCAATTTTATTTTAATGAGTATTGTTTTACTAATATCATGAAAATATAATTATAAGATATGGACTCAATGAAATAAAAGTCATTGAAATCTGCATTTCACATGAATGTATTATTTAGACGATGTCTCTGTTTTCGATGATCTCATTCTTCGAGAATTTTATTTTCAACAATGAGATACACAACTAGTTATTGTTTCTATTTATATAGGATCATCATTTGGATGAATATTTGGCTAATATTGCTGTACAAGGTACACCTGATGATATGCTTGAAGCAGCACGATACTTTCAAACTTTACCTTTACAAGAAGATCGTGCTATTTTACTCTATCATAAAGTATATTTTTTTGAAAGCAAAAAAAAACTGATTAATGTAAGTTAATTGTATAATTAAGGCTGGATTAACTTCGAAAGCAATTGATTTGGCATTCAAACATGAACGATATTCAGCGTTAGCACAAATAGCTGATAGGTTTGTCATATAAAAAGAATAAATTCTATAAGATTAAGGTTATTTTTATCGTATTAGTGTTGGTAAGAATGTTGATCCAACACAAGTGACTCGAATGGCTGATTATTTTATGCAATTAAAACAATTTGATAAAGCTGTTGATTTACTTGCAGCGATTGATCGAGTTCGTTCTTTTTTTTTTTTTGTATTTTAATAATTCTTTGTTAATGTCTTATTAATAATCAAAATAAATAGGTTGATGAAGCAGCAGATTTAGCAATTCGAAATGAAATTCCATTAACAGAAGAATTACTTGAACGATTAAGTCCTGCTAAACGTAAGTCATTTTTTTCTTCTTAAAATCTTATCCCTTTAATTATTTGATATACGTATATATTATTTTTGTTTAGCTACTAACGAAGAAGATATGCCTAAATATCAAGCTATTTGTGAAAAATTAGGTGATCTAGCTGTTAGTCAAGGAGCATATGCTGGTGCCGCAAAGAAATATCTCGATGCTGGCAATAAGATTAAAGTATGTTACTGTGCTTTGATAATCTTCAAAAAAACGAAAAACAAATTCTAATAATCTTTTATTTTTGTTTTTAGTCAATGCGTGCATTGATACATTCTGGTGATGTTGAACGTATAACTATGTTTGCAAGTGTAGCACGTAATCGTGAAGTTTATTTACTTGCTGCTGATTATTTGAAATCATTGGATTGGAAAAAATATCCAGATGCATTACAAAATATAATGAATTTTTATAAAAAAGCAAGAGCATATGAAAAACTTGCTCAATTTTATGATATGTGTGCACAAGTATGATTTGAAAATTTTGCAGAAAAAAAAATTCAAAATATATTTTAACTTTTCTTTTTGTTGTTAGATTGAAATTGAAGAATATCGAGATTACAATAAAGCATTAGGTAAGACAACGAATAGAAAATGTAATGTTTTGTTTTTATTGATAATATGTATTTATTTATTCATCTAGAGGCATTAATGGAAGCATATAAAACATTGAGAGATAATGGTGAAAATACATTTACAAAAGATGAAACATTACAAGAACTTGAACTCAAATGCCGAAATATAAAACGATTTATTGATGCTAGAGAGTAAGGAAATTAATCTAATTCATAACAATAGTTAAGAGAAATTATCGGGATTTATTTAAATCATCGTAGTTATCTATTAATATATGTATGTAAAACATTCTTAACTTTACCAAAAGAGAATCATTGTTTTCAATGTTTCCATGTGATGAAAAAATATAGAAAGGGATTTATAGAAAAATGTCGAAGAAATAAATCTCGAAAGTTTTTAATGATTAAAATATTATATCTTCATTATTGTCTCTTAAATATTTAATATATTTGATCATATTCTTTTGTAGTCGATACCTCAATGATCCCGAAACAGGTTCTCGTGAATTGGCTAGTTTATTAACAGATCAAAAAATATTTATCGGTGTTCATCCAGGTGATGTTTATGGAATGTTAATCGATCATTTTGGACGACAAGAAAAATATAAACAAGTAAAATTAAATATAGAATTTTTTCAATAAGTTATTTCTTGGTTTTTTTTTTCAAATAGGCTGGAATGTTACTCGATGAATTACAAGAACATATTCCTGAACGTTATTTTTCTCATTATATTAATCCAAATTTACTTTCGGCTATTTATGCTGCAACCGGACGTAAAATGGCTCCACCAGATCAACCATCAGAGAGTATGACGTATAATAATGATGACCATGAAGAAAAACTAGTAACTGATGATTATCAAAATGATCGGCGACGAAAACAACAACAACAAGGGACTTTAGGCAAAAGTCATATCTATGCAGAAGAAATTGATGACAATATCGATTATGGAGCTGTTGATGACTGAAACCAACATTTTTTTGTACAGTATTTTGTTTTTGTATGAGAAAAAATTAGCCTTTTTAAAAAAGAAAATCTTCTACACTGCTTGTTACTTTGCAAAAATAAAGTGATGTCGATCGAATGGAACTATTTTCGAACTATTTTTCCCTTTATTGAAGGAGGGAGTTATACGAAACAATATAAATTTGTGTATATGTTTGCTTGCACTTGGTAGTCATGTGTTTACATGTCTTTGCATTACTTCAAGATTACTATTCGAGTTGATGGCTTCTTGTTTCAGTAACATCATTCAATCAGATTTTTTATGGTTGTGTCACACACAATCAGTTTTTTTGAGACTGAGATTTCAGCTTCTGCTTTTAGCCAGTCTTCTGTTTCGTCTAATCAATTTCCCGTCGCAAACTTTCATCGATTCATATATATCTCAAGTATAGCGTGTGAGTGGGTAGATGTGTGTGACTTGTAAGTGTGAGTATTGGTGTCATTATATAGATATTCTCCGTTTCCACACTCACGCACATTAAGTGAGCATACTAGCCGGTCATCTCTTGACCCACATTACAATGCATTTCACCCCAGAGTGATGTAATCAAGACAACCTTTCTAAACTTCTTCTATTTTAATCAACTCCTACATACAACATTAATATTTATTTCACAATGGATGATATTTAATAGCTCCGCATAAGCCATAAAAAGTAACAGCAAATATTTTTGAAATTTAATATTTATTAATTATGTTGATAGATGAGAAAAGGATATTTCGAAAACAGGTTTTACTTGGTAGTTGTAAATGGTGGCAAAGACAAGTCTCGATAATTTTATGAAAAAATTCAATCAATTTGCTTCCTAACAGCTTCAAATATTCCATAAAAATCGATCAATTAAACGAACAGAACCCAATGCGCAGCCATGAAAACTTACAAAAAGGATTGTCTTACAGTTAATTTCGATTAG
Source organism: Rotaria sp. Silwood1 (assembly GCA_905250075.1). NCBI lineage: Eukaryota > Metazoa > Rotifera > Eurotatoria > Philodinida > Philodinidae > Rotaria > Rotaria sp. Silwood1. Next base: position 454,150 of record CAJNOP010000120.1, read on the forward strand.
CATGACAAACAACATGGAAGCTATCTATCAATATTTGAATAAAAGAGCTTTCATTGATTTTTAACGAGATTTGGTAACATGATTGGATTGACTCCGATTTCAGCAAAAATAGAAGTTGTCAACATATGATTAATGTAGGGAAGACTATTTAGAGCTGAATTCATGAAGAAAAAGTATTTATTCCTATTAATCATGCAGCAACTCAACCTTCTCTGTCTTATCATAGTTCTTCTAACAAGTTCGATCAAAGCCTCTCATTATCGGTAAGTTTCAACGGTTTTTCCTCACATTCTACTGATATGCATAAACATCTAAAGAGGTGGCTCTGTATCATGGGCAATACGAGAAATTCCAACTAATATTACTACAAATCAGCAAGAATTAGTTGTACGTATCACACAACGACATTCATGGCGGCGTTCATATGGAAATAATCATTTTTGTGACAACAAGACCATTGCTTCGTCTGGTTTGATTGGTGAAGGTGAACTCGTTAGTTCCGAGGACAAACACAAAAAATTATCAGCTATGGTACGATGTACCGATTTTAGTGAACCATTCGATTATAGCAGTGGGGAAATCTCAACGTTAGTCACGCTTCCAATAAACAAAGAGATCGAGTATTCTTACCAGGGTTGTTGCTGGATCAATTTGTTACCACCTGATACTGATACAGGTAAATATGCGAAACGATGGTATTTGAGGAATTCTCAATCGCCTAATATATCTAATATGAATATCGACTCTACCCATAGACAAGGAATCTGATCATTTCGAATAGATTATCCTTGAAGGATAGATAGATGGATAATCATCCGAATCTTTGTCGTCATTTTTTTTCTTGCAATATAATTTAAGACTCATTAACAATTATCTTTCACAAAACAGTACAGTCAAAGGTAGGTTATGTTCGGTCCGTATTCGATCTTTTTTATCGTTGATTCGACTAGAAACATGTTCGAAGACTACTGCAGTTTCATATATTCAGAATGTGAAAAACTGTGAATAGTTTTGTTAGCACATGTTCCTCGGTTATTCGGCTCAATAGTTACCATTGGTTTGAAATTATCCTATGAGGGGAAAAACAAATATTTCGAGTTTTTCTTGGTTCATAGAAAGAATGATGCCGATGTAACATTTGATCTTCACAAACCCAAATTCAGCTTCAGATAACTTCATTCTGAAGATTTTTCTTTTCTTTCTCTATAGAAATAATTTAGATTGGATGAAGACCTAGTGACAACTTTTTTGCCTTCAAGTCCTTCTTTCATGTAACATTAAATTACTATTTTCAACCTGATAAGACTATACACCCTGTACTTCACATAGGAATGCAAACTACATCAATGAAGCCCGACAGTCACTGGTAAAAAGTCTAATGTAAAAGATGACAAGATCTCCAAGGATCTATCACGTTTTGGAATTATGTTTTGATCTAGAACAAGGTCACATTGTACTGAAAAGAAGAGAGTCTGTAGAAATATTTCGAATACAAACTTATAATGGTTATTTTGACAGTGTTCAGCACGAAGAATCTTTAATAACCATTACAGTACTTGTAGAGCAGTGAAGCAAAAACTAGAATAATCATTTGTACACCGATGAAATACAACTAGAGTTCGGCTAAAATTATTCCTATCATTTTATGTCATCACTGCCGATGTTTAGAATGAACTTGTAGCTGTAGCATTTTATTACTTCAGTTGCTTTTTAGGTAAAAATGTTTCAAATTCATTTTATTCCATGTTGTTTCTCGTATTGGTCTTGAATATTATTACATTGTAAGTTTTTTCAGAGTTGAGATGGTCACTAAAGCTTGTCATCAACACCAATCGACGTCGTAACGGAAAGTAAGTTGTACTAACTCAATTTATATTCTATCATTTTTTGCTTTCACAACAGATTGAACAACTCACCCATATCAGCCATGAATCCTATTACAGAAGTTCAAATTGGCAAAATACATATCATTCGGATTCCGATGGCCGATAGTGACGGCGATCCCTTGCGATGCCGATGGGGTCGAAAAGATAATCAAGAATGCGGCAGCATCTGTTCTCCAAAAGGTCTTCTCACACCAGATCCATGCGAATTAACTTACAATGCCACTCGACTTGGCTATGCAGCTGTTGCTCTGGTCATTGAAGATTTTGACTCTAACAACAAAGTACTTTCATCTATTCCACTTCAGTTTCTTATTCGCATTGTCAATCAAACTGTCAGCCAAAATAATTCAACCAGTTGCAGTCGACTACCTGTTTATGTTGGTAACCGACCACAAGGTGCTTGTATCGGAGTCAAATCAAACTCGTCAGTGACTGAACAAGTTCAATTTCGTATTCCATGTCCAAATACAAGTACTACTTTAGCCAACATTCTTACAGTGTCACCACCGGGAATGATTAGAGGACCCATTATACGAGACTCATCTGATCTCAATCTTTACTCGATGGAAATTCGATGGACACCTGAATCTGATCAATATGGTGTCCATCAACTATGTTTAACACCAGTCGACTCTCAACAACAAGCAGGTTCACAAGTTTGTCTCGTATTTCAAGTCGATATTGATCCACCTCGATTTGTTCGTATGCATCCAACTGGAATCGTACCTGATAATCAATCAACATGGATAATTGAAGTTGATCGAGACATAGCTCCGCCACGACGATCGATCGGTGTCAATATTCGCTTTTTCAAACGATCAAATAACCAAGAAGTATACCGTGTTGATGTTACTTCACCTTCTGTTGTCTGTTATGCACCACGAAGAATTACATTTTACACATTTGGCTATACCTGGAACAAAGTAAGTGAACTCTAGTCAGAAGATATACACAAGCATAATAGTACCATTTATACATAATTATCATAGTTACTTTGCCTTTGAAGTGAATGTTGTTTATTTTGATAGACATCTAGTAGATTTCTAGATATTTCCATTATTATCATTCGTAAAAACGTTTTGTATTTTTTGATATTTTAAATTGATAAAGTGTCAAAGTTTATTAAAATAGGGTGAAGAATATTATATTTTATTGGATAGTGGAGTGGCCACTATTAATGAATCATGTGGCATTGAGTCGGCACCTGTTACTGATAAGAATGTTTGGACATTTCAAATACCAACACAGACAACTATTTTGCCAAGTACAACCACAAGTAATTCGTATCTGATTACAACTGAAAAAGGAACTACAATAATTGCAGAGAAAACAGTACAAAGTACGATGATAGCCACACCGAAAACAGTACAAAGTACAGTGACAACCACACAGATCACGTCAAAAAGTCCTACTGCAACTATGCAAACAATAACATCGAGCGCATCTCCTATTACAGCATGCCATCAATGGTTTCCATTCAACACTATTTTGAATCTGAGTACAAATGTCGAGCATCCAACATTTACATTCTGTTTCAGTGTCAATACAATTTTTGCTGATGTTACCATAGCAGCCAATACATGGGTTCCATGTTCGAGTTGGAAAAACTCGGGTGCTAGTGATCCTCTGATTGAACTTCATTCAGAAAATGTCAAACAACTTCTAGCCAAAAATGACGATGGAAATAGTATTCCATCAATAAATTGCTATGCTTCTGTATTAAGCTATCGTCTTCCAAGAGGCGATTATCGTGTAGTTATCAGAAATCCGAAATGTGCATATGGATACTGTGAATTACGCTTTTTAGCTGAGGTACCATTTGCACGGATAGATAACTCCACATAATATGTTTTATTAAGTGAAAGAAAAGATTGTTTTTTTGCTTAAATATACTGTGCTATGAAACAACTTATTTTTTTGTCAATCTTATAATAAAAGCATACTTAATCCAGAATTGACCATTACCAAACTGGTACGAGAAAAAAAAATTGAGAAAAATAAAGTTAATGGAATACGAAACGAATAAACTGGGGGGTTTATATGTCATAACAGAAAACTTCGTGTCTGCGTGTGTGGGTACTTGTTTCCAAATGTACTTGTTCTTTTAATAATGATGGCCTAGCATTTTATTCAGGACTTGTTTCCAGTTGTGAAAAACAAAGAAGTTTAATTGTAGCCCGATGTCAACTAGATAAGTTGCAAAGCTTCATCGTGCAATGATGAATTATCGCTTCGGTTTTCATCTGAATTTCTTTCCTTATTTCATGAAATTAAATCATACCTAACCCATCACGTTTACAATGTGAAGAAAAATCCCATCGAACAATTTTCTTTTTCTTCATTGGATTCTTATTTTCCTTGGCTTTTCATCAAAAATAGATGCAAAAGCGTCTATTTTCATTGCATCTGGCCATCGTTCGCCATCATTTTCGAGAGAAAACTTATGGATGGAAAAATAATCAAGTAAGATATTTTTATTATTCAGGTATTTAGTATCGGTCTTAGTAATTCAATAAGAACTTCAAGGATTTGTAATACTGCATAGTGATCAATAGATTCATTGAAACGAATGATCGGCAAGAAGTATTCAGTCATCTTTCAATATTGTTGATGAATTCAAACATGAGTTATTTTCTCAATTACCATCAATCCTCCTCCAGGAACTGCATAAAAAAAGATGAAAGACATCAGACTAATAATCAAATGAGACAAATTTTGCATTGATTCACAATATGATCTGACATACAATTTAGTGATAGAAAAAAACGTTTTCATAATTTTCTGACGAATATTCATCAAGCTATCCCCACACTATTGTCTTTCACATCTACAACAAAAATCGTAAATATGAGATCTTTTCTGTTCTTCAAAAGTGTCAACATTTACAAATGGCGTATTCCTCTGGTATTGGTAAGTTTCATACTTTGGTACGACAGAATTCATTGTTTTCAAATGACGGAAAATAATAAAATGTTTCCAATTTCCTGCCTAGTTACAAAACATTGTTTACTATATATCGGTAATGCCAGTGGTTGAACAAATCGACGTTCAAATAATTTTTAACATATGCTACTTTGGCAAATGAATTTCAGAAATGAAGAAATTCTCAAAGATGAATACTGAATACTTCAACTCGATGCCTACTTAGAACACCTATAAAATGTTAAAATATTTGAAACAGAGTGTCTGATAGAACTTGACTGAAAATCATTGTATTCTATTTGATTCATGATGATCTTCTGGTCCATAAGAGATAATTTTGTTCCAAACAATTGTATTATTCGATCTCTCCTTCAAAATTACGATACCTCTCTAAAAGCAATGCCAATTTTAAGAAACCATCAACTTCTATTCATGTTGAACTTTTTTACTCGGTTATTTTTATTGTCACTCAAATAAAGATTGCTCTCTTGATCAAATGATAAATCGATGGAATAAGAGAATTGATTTGATCGTGTTTCTTGACTTTTCCACCAACAAAGACATTTCTCTGGATGGTTTCTCGAAACTAAGGGTGGGAGTGTGGACGAAAAGAAGGTCCACAGCACTCACCCGCACCTGCGCCCACACTCACCCTATCCACACCCCACCAACACTCCTAATCATTAGGTCTTCTGCGTATTGAGGTTGAAAACGAGATGGATGGATCAATAAAACTTGATCGAGAACAGACCAACCGATGAGTCCTATTTCACTGTATTGGATGAGTCGGGATGAAAATGGATAGACAGCTGGAGATGTAAGAGATGAAGGTCTTCTCTTTAGCCATTCTTAGCCACAGCTCACTTATTCGTTTTCAGTATTTTTAAACGACCTTCTTTAATCACTTGGAGAAAGATCAGAATCTGTTGTGCTCACAAATCTTGACTACAGGCTTCAATGCATATGCTGGTTGCAATCTTCATCCGAATTCCAATTAACCTTAATTGATTTTTCTCTCAGTTTTCAGAGCTAGGTGATTAATCGAATGATCTGAATCGCAGAAGTAACAATGTTAAACCGGTTTCTGATGTAAGTCTGAGTGTGTTTGTTGATGTAGGCGTCGGTAGGTCTCTTCTTTCAGCACATCCACACTCTTTTAGGATAGTGTTTCTGAAGATTCCTTCTGCTAAAAACTAATTGAAGATATTGAATGACGTTTTCCATCAGAACGATACTATTATTAAGCACACCAAATCTCATCAATATCACAGTTTCGAAAGGGGCTAATACATGAAATGTACGAGAATATTTAAGTATCGATCAAAGATGTCAAGCACTTCGTTTTCATGGCAAATCATTTCTTTCAAATGATGCTGACCTGAGGTGTGATTAATTATTGTTTGGAACACTATGTACTACATAGCAAAGTGAACTTTATGTTAAAATATATATTCTTCAATGAGATGATGAGTGAGTGTGGATTCTTACTTCATCCATAACGACCCTGGATTATTTGCTTCTTTCTTTTCGTTCTTCTCTCTTCTGCATAAGCTAAAACAGCTATGTTAATATGTCTTCTCATGTTTGTACAAATTGCAACAAAATCTAGTTTCTTAAGACGACAGAACTACTATAATGTTTCTACACATACAAGACGATAGTACTGTCATTTTTCGCGCTGAGTGACACGATGCACGGTCATTCAACATAACACCACAGTGAGCATTTGCACTTAGAAGTGTGCTGCAACATGTGACTATGTATAACGGCTTCTCTTGCATACGATAAAACAGATTGATCATGTTTCAAATGCTTTAATATCCCAACGATTGTCCTGTGAACTTTTTCTTTATCAAGTTTCACAATATCAAAAGATGGAAGAAAATTTTCTTGCATGTCAAAACATAGATCAATGAGTATTATTTATCGATTAAGCGCTATGAAGGAGGATAGTTGACATGATGCATCCACAAAAAGTAATCTTGAACTATCTAGACCAGCAATATATTAAAGAGCGACAACTGTTATGTGAATATTTTTCTTATTTATATAATAATAATTAGTATTACTTTTCTATTCTCCTTGTTCTATTATTGATGCTATTGAATATATCGATACTCGGCTTAAATTGCCTAAAAAATGATATTTGATCGTTCATTTGTTGATGAAAGATTAAATATTTGTCTATTTCTTTCAATCGTATAAAAATAATAACAAAGTAACAGGTGGTATGAGAAACAAGCTTCGAACAATGGTCGTATTTTCTTTCATTTGTGTTTTAATCCATCTGTATGATTATATTTCATACACTTAAGCCCTTGCTTGATAGAAGCGAATATCTTAGAGTTAAGAAAAAAATATAGAAGTTATATTTGACTGAATACCAATATATCGAACCCTACTGATCATTGGTGATGAATCAGAAAAGAATATTCTTATTTATATTGTGCATAATTCACGGTGGTGTACATGGAATACTTGATCCAAGTGGGTTGAGAGCATATGCTAGCATTGGTGGATTGACATTTGGCACAGCCTCCAACATAGCACATCTACGAAAGAATGTTAATAATGGTCAATTCAACCAGTATGTTAAGAAGAATTATCATCTCATCGAATCGAAAAATGATTTGAAACCTATTAAACTATGGCGTGGTGAAAACCATTACGATTGGGTTGACTCCGATTGGCTATTAGGGGCTACACCACAATCGACAGAATGGGCTCAACAGAATGCTATGGAAATTCGAGGGCACACTTTGGTATGGGCTAATGATAAAAGAATTCCGACTTGGCTATTACAACAAGAATCTTCGATATCACCCGTAAAAGTCAAGTCGTTGTTGAGTGATTATATTCATGCTGTTCTCGGTCGTTATCAAGGCAAGATCACATCGTTGGATGTGATCAATGAAGCTGTCGATGACGCGCAAAATAATACTCATCCATTTAAACTACGAAATTGTTTTTGGTACAGAAAAGATTTGATGAGGCTTTCATTTCTTTTTGCTCATCAAGCTGATCCACAGGCACAACTATACTATAATGATTACAATATTGAATGGTACGGGATGAAATCAAACAATGTTCTTCAACTACTGACATGGGTGAGATCACAAGGAGCCACTGTTCATGGAGTGGGTGTTTCAACTACAGTTCGTCCTCAAGATTCTTATTATCAAAGTGCTCAAAGATTCATTGACAATGGATTTGATATAATGATCACAGAATTTGACGTATCTATGCTAATGAATGGTAGTGTGCCTCAAGATCTAAATGATCTACAAAAACAAGCATCAGTATATCGTGCTCTTGTCAAATATGCTCTTCACTTTTATTCAAAATGCCGTGCACTAACCACCTGGGGGTTTACAGATCGTTATAGTTAGATTCCATCGTATTCAAATTATACGAAAGGAGCAGCTCTGCCAGCCGACTCAAACTATCAACCAAAACCAGCCTAGTGGCACAGGCAAGAAGAACTGACACGTGTCCTTCCCGATGAAGTCTATCGATTGATGCCACAGTCCCAGACACACAAAAGTCTTGATACTTATGAAAAGGAAAATCTTGACGAAGTTCATGTTTATAATGTAGAAGAAAGTAAGCTCAATCAAATGTGGAATGTTACTTGGCTCGGTGATGGTTCCTATCGTTTAACACCACAGAGTCATCTACAATTTGCTCTTGATGTTTATCAAGAAAATACAACATTAGGCGTAGTTAAAGTAAGTCATTGGTATAGCGAAAACAATCAGCGATGGATTCTTTCTCCTGTCGCAACCAACACGTTCCGTGTTGCACCACGTACAGTTTGGTGGCGAGCACTGACGGTTGATGGAATACCGAACGTCTTTATCCGCGATTATATAAACAGTATTGATCAACATTGGATTCTCATCAAAATCTAGAAGAATTCTATGCTTTGATTTCTAAATAATTAAAGGCACTCTTCTTCGAATCATGAATCTATCAAATTTACTGATCTAGAAATTGTGCCATAAGCTTCATTGTCAGATTTAATTGCGCTAAACCTATGAGATCTCTATTGAATACCGAATCAAACAACTTCGTTATGCAAGTGAACAAAAGTTGGCAGAGCGAAATAGAAAAAAAATTCAACAGGACGCATTGCTCCTCTTGCCAAGTTTTGATCTGGAACGAAAGAATACTAAATATGTTTTCATTCATTAATGTTGAAATGTAGTGTCGTGTTTTCTTTATTTGATATGTCTTAAAATAACTCACTTTTAACCAACATCAAGTAACACGTTTATTAGACACGAGAAAAGATTTTGCCCAGCGAATACACACCACTTTTGCTTCTGTAAAACACTATCTTACAGGAGTTTTAAAATGTAGAGGTAGAAGTTTGAACTCATTCCTCGTCCACAGACTGTGACAGATATTGGTACTAAACTGAAGTATACTGCCAAATAATTGAAAAACACAACGGAACTTAAGAAATCTCTCTTCATACTTTCGATCACTCATTGTAGAAATATATAATAATTCAAATCCTGAAACATTGTAGCCGAATATCTTGTTTTAAAATATAAGAAGCTTCACTGTGTTTCATCTTTTAATCCTTGAGGATGAGGACCTTCTCTTCAGCTATACTCTCAGACCTTCATCTACCTATGACATGCTCGATCATTGCAGCGCATTTTGATGACATATTCAACGTCAGTGTAAAAGAAACATCGTTCAGCATCGAAAGGTTTTTAACAATATTAAAACGCAATGACCCAATCCATCTCAATCGGTCTATCTTTACTGTTAAAATCGATATTACAGTACTTAAAATAGTAGTATGTACAGAAATTTCTGTTTTCATCTCATACACTCTACAAAATTTATTATTCTACTTGACTCGATGTTTAGTGAATCATTGAAATACCGACTCTGTCGAAGCATGCGCTTTTTGTGCTTTTATTCATATCCATCAACAAAAAAAGTAGAATGAACGCAATCATTCTAGTCAAAAACACATAAATTTATGCAATCCACAATTTTCAACAATAATGCCAACCTTTCATATTTCTACCATAAATTTCAGGGATGAGTTATCAACAACAACCGTGTTTTATATTGCATTTTTATCATCTTATAGGTTCTTAAAAGAACAAAACATGTCACAAGATGCAACGTTAAAAGTTCTACATGTTGTAAAGGACAGTCTATTTTATAGTTAAACTTTTTATGTTCAAAATAAATAAAATTCTGAGCAAGCAAATGTGGACGTTGTGAAAATGGTAATTGATTAGTACACAGTGAATTTCTTTTCGTATTTTATCAATCAATGAATAACACTTTTAAACTTTATGCCATCTTAATGACAGATGAAATCGTCACATAGAAGCTGTTTACCTTCAGATTGTGTATGGAGAAGGATAGCTTGAATGTATAGTTAGAGATGTCAGAAACTTTTAAGATGCATCTAATCCCACCATAATTCTTTTTGGATGCCTAGCCGTTCGTTTTGCAGCATAAGTACATTCTAATGAGAAATATTTTCGTCAGTGCATAGAATAGTCTTTTAACCAATCAGCTAAAAAAAAGCGACTTGATTGTTTACCAAAAAGAATCATTTTCTTAGGTTCGAAAACTAGATCGCCTAGAATTTTCTTCATTTTAAAAACAAAGATTGTAACTGTAACATTAACTATCCTTTGTAAGATACAGAACTTTTCACATTGCATCATGTGATATGTGTTGTTCAATGAAAGACAATCTAGAAGAAGTGTTGAAGTATAAAGGTAGAAATGTGGACTTCAGTCCTATACATCGTGTTAGATTGTAGTCAGCTATCATAGCAGAATGTAGCAGACATTACTGATATACGATCGCAGACTGTTTATCGACGAGTTCTAGTTATGAAATATGAGCTACATACTTTTTATATTTCTGAAGGATTAAATAAAAGGATGTGGAAGAAATGTGTCCCAAAACAGATAGAATAAAACAATTTCTCTGTGATTAACTACAGCATTTACATTGTGTTTAGCATTTAAACCTCATAGAGACTGCGCTAACAGCTTTCATCTAGTGATCCTATTATAAAATGACTTGAACAAGTCTATCAGTGGTTTCGCTGTAGAATAATGAATGAATGAGTCATTTGTATCAGCAAGTATATCAAACTATTCATTCCTTAATAGAATTTAACGTAGAATAGATTCAGTTTCAAGAAAAACGTCTGAGAAACTTTTACTCTGTTATGTTCTCATTCAAATAACTTTTTTTTATAATTGCATACTTTTTAAGCAGCTTATGCCATAGCGATTCTGATAGAAACCTCAGCTGATGGAAACCCACATCAATATAACGGTGCTTCAGTGAACGTATTTGCGAGCTGTCTTGGAACAGTTTACTCGAGCTCTACTCCCATATTCTCAAAATGATTAATCAATACATCGATTAAAAGTAGTTTTAACTCTTATAAGATTCATATGATCTATTAATAGCATTTATATATATTATTAATATTTTCATTCATGTGAACATATTTTTGTAAAGATAAACTTCTTCATCTCTCTCCAACTTCGTGAGTGTTTATTATATCTTCAAACTCAACGAACTACTTAGTTAAAGAAGAGTTAGTCGAAATATACCCACCCAACATGAAACATAATGAAGAAATATTCTTAATAGATGGCTGGATTTATTCTAAACTTAAGAACTTGAATTCGATAAATTGTTTTTGTATGAGCTTTTTGAAATGGATTCATCAAGCAGAAGAATCCTCGCTAGGTGTAGAATCACAGGATGAATACTGTATAAGTCTGATCAAAATTAAAAAAATACTTTATTGTGGCCAGCAAGCAAGAATGTAAAGATCAAAAGCAATAGAGCGTTTTTCATTCTTTACATACAGAATTGTTTTGCAGTAGTTGTGCAGACAGTGAATCAAAAGTCAATCATCGTGATCATCTATCATATGTTCATTGACATGTTGATGCCGATCAGAGCGTGTCAAGTTCAATGGAAATATCATAAAACATATAGGACATTTATCATTGGAATCATCGGTATTCTTGTCTTGTTTTTTCGAATCATTCTTTGTGCCTGTCCGTTGACTATCTTCCCTTTTTGATTGTGTCTCTAATGTTTGTCGATTGCTAAAAAGATGCTGAAAGCATTACAACAAGGTAATGTTTGAATGTATATACGTACTTTGTTGGTTTTGAAGACGAAGCTATTGAGTTAGGTGATAAGCTTGTACTATTACCGCTGTTGTTTTCTGTTTTCTTATCATTATCTTTACAACGTCGTCTTCGACGTCTGGCATTTTCCTCTGTAGTCGTGTTCATCTCTTCTAATTTCATTCTTTCTTTTTGTTCTTCCATGTCGATCACTTCTGGATATTTCATTTCCATTTTAAGATACTCAAGTTTAGCTACTTGAAACTCTAATACTTGACATGCATCACGTAATTCCTTAAATAGTTCTAGTTGTTGTGCACTATGATAAGCATTAGCTGTTTCAACGTTTTCTTTATATTTTTTGTCAAAAGTACGTCGTAAACGATCATAAGTATCATTAAGCAGAACTTTTTGTTTATCTGCATATTTTGTAATGCTTTTTTCCCATTGAAGCCTCCATTGATCTATCTCCTCAATTGTTGATCGTCGCTTCTCATCCAAAGTTACCCAATGTTGATGGAATATATTGTGAATTTCAACAATGTACTTGTTGGTGCAAGATGACCAAGTATGAAGTGGAGCTGAGAAGTTACTTGTCATATAATGAAAAATCTGTAAAATATTACAAATTCTGTTGTGCATATATAAATCTCAAAGAACATTACTGAAAGTTTCATGTTTATATCAATTTGCCTGTCATGAAATTATTCGTCACTTATTTGTTCACATGGCCAAAAAACTACTTACTCAAACGAGTATTAAAAAAATTCAAAAAAGAAATTCAGCCACTCAAAGAATATGTTGACAAACAAATAGGTAGTTGAAAGAACAGAAATGAAAATTACGATAGAGAGTTTTTTTTTATTCTTTATTCACACGTGTTTTATAGAAGTTGCAAATCAAGATTGCTATTTAGGGTAGATGACGAACGATAATTTAACTATTTTTTTTTCGATCATCCCGAATATTTTCATAAATAATTGTCTATGAAGAACATATTCATCCAGATGATGAGAAACTATCAAAGTGAACTTTCTGGAGTATGATTGGTATTCACTATACCAAAAACCCACATCTAATATCAAAAAAGATCAATATCAATGTCGTTAAAATTAAAGTCATGAACAACAACAGCTTCTACAGTAAGTTTTACAATGAAAAAATTGTGTAGAAAATTTAAATAATGTTACTGATAAATAGTAGTCATAACTGAATAAATTTGTACGGTAATATGTAAATCATAAAGCAACACTTTCTTTCACGGCAATAAACATGCATAAACCGATGACTAAGTTAATGAGCAATACATTTCATTGGTATATTCATACATGTAGACAAAAAGAAAAGTTTCAATGACATTGAGTCATGGCGTTTTCCAATTTAGCTTAGAATTTTAAACTAACATTTAGATAGAATAATGAAAGCAAACATTAGCCACTTCACGTGATGTAGATAGACACTTTTTGAACATAATAAAGATTGAATTCTTTTTGTTAGTAGTATTATTTACTGTTGTTTATACATATTTAACTGAAATAGTCTGTATTTATAGTTATCTTCAATATTTTAAACTCGATCCTTATTTGAATGACTGAAAGATATAGAATTTTTAAAATCATAGGTGACAACAATATGATACACAAGTGAATAGAAATCATATTCATGTGATTGACAACTTAAATTATGAATCTATCGATGACTAAAGTGAAAGGATTTGAAAATGGTTTTCTTTTCATGCAATAAATTTTCGCATTTGTAATAGAAGTAGTTTACTTTGATGGGTAAGACCACAACTGTTGTAAAAATGAATTATTTAAATAATTTGAACAAACTTTATTTGGTAATATTTCATTTTAAAATAAACAATTATACAAACAAGTATTAATAGGACTTTCCTTGTTTCAGTCATAAAAAACCTGTTAGAAGATTGATATCAACAACGGACATCTATGCTATTATCATCTGTGATATGTTCATTGACATGTTGATACCGATCTTGACGTGACATGTTCGATGGAAATATCATAAAACATATAGGACATTTATTATTCAAATCATCACCGTTCGCAGCTCCATTTGTCGAATAATTGTTATCATCAGGTGGCCTATCATTAACATTTGCGGATGAGAACATCCGTGGTCCTTTACTGAAACAAAGAAGATTGAAAACCATATAAAAGAAAAATATTTACATGTATAAATTTACTGTGTTTCATTTGACATTGTCAATATTGATTGGGCATATGCTGTTGTAGTATCATTTTCATTGCTTTCCCTTATGTGAAAATTTTCGTCTGTTGATCTTGTTCGATTGTTTTTAAATTCATTTGCCTGTGCTCTAGTCATATCTTGCTTTTTTCTTTGTATTTGCTCTTCTATAGCTATCACTTTAGGACGTTGTTGTTGAATAACAACATACTCAAGTTGCGTCACTTGAAAGTCCAACGATCGACATGCATTATATAGTTCATCACATAACTCCTTCTGTTTTGAACTGTGATAAACTTTTGCTAGTTCAAGGTTCTCTACACGTTTCTCATCGAAAATACGGCGTTGATGATCGTAATCAGCTTTGAGAATACGAATTTGTTCATCCGCATAAGATTTGATTTCTTGAATACTTTGAGAGCGCCAACTACTGATTTTCTCAATATCTTTATCCATTTGATTCTTCAGGTTCTCCCAATGCTGATAGAATATCTTGCGAATTTCGTTCTCTTCTTTACTACTAGTACGACTAGATCGACACGGCTCAGCCGAAAAATCGCTCATAGTTTAATAAAAATCTAGAATATTATGCATAGTTTTATTATGAATAAAGTACGATTTCAGATATAAGTGGAAATAAATCTTTGTTTTTTTTTCACAGTACGCACATTTTTTCATATGCCTATTTTTTGTTCGCATATTTTTACTTTTGACAATAGCAAAGAAAAGAAAAACCAACTACCGACAAATGCAAGAAAAAAAGAACGCGAAGAAGTAATATGGCTTATTTAAATAGTAAGCAAGCGAATAGTTGGAAGAACAGAAATGTCTATTTCGTAATATCGTTTTTTCTTTTCGTTGTATTTCAGGTTACCTATAGATGTCTTCTAGATAAAAGACAAAAAGAACATAAAAGTCCGTCTTGTTTTCATACAAGTGAAAGATCATTGTACGTGTAAAGATAATAAAAAAGAAACTGATCCCCCATAAATATCAAAATGAACTAGCACAAATTAGATCCGAGAAATCATTCAATATTTTTGACAAGTAATTGATCAACCGTCGTATCATTACCATGAACAAACATATAGAAGAAATAAAGATTCAATGAATAAAAACTAACATCAAGTTGTAGAATTTTTATTTCACAATCTTTATGGTCATTCGCCAATGATTCAATCAGAACATGTTGTAAGTTCATACGATTGTATGGGTAAATTACACTGTCGAGAAAGATATATATATCGGTTTTGTTTATTACTTACAGATTAACGAAATGACAGTCAAATTGATAATGTGAACAACAATGAATGAAATGACCTTATTCAAGAGTGATGTATTTGCAAAAATGACGAAAAATTCCATATGATCATAAAAGAAGAAATGAAAGATTGAAAAACTAACATATAAACTTGAATATAATTCTTTTAACTATTATCTCTTTGATTTATGGAGATAGATTAGAACGATTTATGCTTCATGGCTATATCATAAAATATGTACTAAATTCATTGTGTAAATCATCATTTGGTATGCCATAGTCTTTTTCTTTATCATTACTGCTAATTAAAGTTCCACGTAATGGAATCTTTTATCTTCAAAACCTGATTCTGACTTTAATACAGTTCAAAACGGTTTTTATGATAGCGAAGTAATATCCAAACCATTTTATTTTTTTTTTTGATAGAATGTTTTATAGGCATTTTTTGTTCATTACTTATCATACGAAGAATAAAATTGATCAAACCAGCGTAAAATGACAATTTTAAGTGTAATAGTCGAAATAAAAGTAAAAAATAATTATTTGAAATTTATACGACGTTTCAACTTATTCATCTATACTAATTTTTAAATATATGTAAGTTACATATAGTATATGAGCAATTAATATATTTGGATTAGTTATTACGACATTTTGTCATGTGAGGATGAGCACCTAATAGATAGGAACTTCGCATAATCAATGAAGTGAAAATAAAAATAAAGAAAATATTACAAAACCACCACTTTTCACTGTTACTGCGATTGTTGCACAAGAATAAAGTTGTTACTGTGTAAAAGTACAAGCTTGATGATTTGATTCGTGACACTCTGACAATGACTTCGATGATTATAGTTTTTCGTATTGTTTCATTATTAAGAAAAAGAAGATAACAGTACTCATTCGGCTGAAATACGATTATTAATCGATCACATAGATCAGTCAGTTAACACTGTTGACTACTCGTGAAAGACACCAGATTCTTTTTTTCCTGAAAATATTTTTGTTACTAGGAATTCTACTTTTCTTTTAATGAAATAGCCTATCCGTTTAAGAGAAGGATGTAAGATAATGAAATTGATCAGATATGATTTTAGTGAACCACTAGTCGTTGGGTATGGAGTTAATACTTCTATTACTTTCGTTTGCTAGATCAAACTAATAAAAGTATAGAAATGATTGTAGGATAAACAATTGAGAATCGATTAAAGAAGAAAGATAATTCCAATTTATTAGAATAATTAAACTGTTCGCTATGAAAAATCGTCTTTTCTTCAGATGAATCAATTCTGCTATTATTTTTAGGGAATAAGCATCGTTCAGTGAAAATTTCATCTCAAAATATTGAATTCCAACGATAGTTAAACGACTGTTTTTCGTACACAATAAATATATATGTCAAGAAAACAATAAAATAAAAATTATTAAATTCTTTCGCACTCTGGAAATATAATAAAATGAAAGTATCTTAACAGTATTTAATTACTTCAGTATGGGTTCGTTAGAATCTTGTCGATGTCATCAGAAACATGGTCGATGTAGTTTTTCGAAGAATAAAATGTAATTGAAATTCTCCTATCACATTCATATTGTAATATCACTATATGGAAAGAATGAAAGAAAGAAATAAAGAGACACCAACTTGATGAAGTCAAATAATAGCATCAATCAAGTCAAATAAAGTAAAAAATGTTAAGAAATGGAGATGACCTTGAGAAGAGTTGAATTAATGTTTATTCATTCGTTTTCAACCGTCAGAACATGTAGATGATGCGTGAAGAAATCTTAAACTGATGTTCCATGAAAGATGAAAGACAACGAAGGTTATTGCCTAGTCGCTCGAATTATTTTTATGTCAATATTAAAAGTGAAACTGAACTACATAAATTAAAAATAATCTCTACAGATATTTTTGTTTCAATTTCAGTGATCAATCGTTGAAAATCTTCTAGTATGATACATTCTCATTGTTGCTACATCGTTGGATCAAACACTGGTAAAAAGAGCTTGTTTATTATTATAGTCAAAAATGATTTTTCAGAGAAATATTTGTGAATTTGTCATTCACCCACAAAACGTTGTTCGTAGTGTGTATGATGTGAAGAAAAAGAAGATTTCATTGAATAAAAAGTTCTGTACGATGAAATAAATCTTCATGATGAACTTTTGAAATACACTGTACTTGAGATTTTAAAATAGTCAAAGTTGGTATTTAGATTTTTCGATCGTGAACATTAAATATTTTCTTGTTTGTTCATCATGCTGATTCAAATTGCCAATTTAATTTTCGCCTTGATTTTACATGCAGTAACATGAATGAAAACTTATTGGTGTAATGATCGAGATCGATCCAATATTTTCAGTCGAAATGAAAATAAAGCCACTGTTTCGTTCAGTATTGATCAATGTAAAATAATTCGATTCGTAGATGTGCATTTATATTGAACAATCGAAAGAAAAAATTTCATTTTTACAATTGAATGCAACAAATATAATATCATGAAAAAGTATCGATTACGTTCTTGAACTATGTTGAAGAATAATTTTTTTGTTCGATGTGAAATGTCTTCTGAATCCATAAGAACAAGTCTCATTTTAGAAACTCTTCATCTAACAGAACTTATTTTCTCCTCTATAGATCTGTTGTTTCGTTTAACTTTACATTCAATACGATAACCGAGTAACCAAAAGAAACTGCTGAACAATTGAGACCCTAGCTGATCTGCTTCATTCTTATCAAAAAAATTGTTGTCATGTATTGAGTGCAATTTATGTCGAAAAAGTATGCGATGACATTCTATTTAACTGTCACACATAGTCTTTTTGCATTTTTTCATGTACAAAGCCTTTTTTGAAAGGCTGTAAAATAAACTTCTTATGTCGTTTGTGTGTTTGATAATATATGAAGAATATTGTCAAGTTAAAAGAAGAAGAACAATCTTTTGACTGAGATAACTCCGGCTCTGTCGGAGTTGGTCACAATAGAAGCACGATGACTTTCATCAAAAACATGTTCTTGGTAAACCTAATCATCTTTGAAAATCTGACTTTTCATGATGCATCTATGACGCTGTACGCCAATTTTTTATTTTCTTTCTTATTGGTTTTGCATTGCTCACGTCTAGTGACTTTAAGAAAGTGCTCATACTGTAATGAATAGCGACAACATCATATATGATTGTTCAAAGTTGAAGATTTGTATTTTTGCTTTCTTTTTGTAAAAACTCACATCTGTTCACGTCGTACACATAAAATATGGTCTCTAAATAAATATTTAAAAATTCTGTTTCCACTGCACTAATCGGTTACTTAAATTGAAAAAAACAAATTTATGAAACGAAAGAATATTTGAATAATTAAAACATCACTCATAACTGTAATCCCGAATCAATCAATAATTGGAATGAAATAAATGAAATATTTTTATTTGTATACAAAATTTTTATTTATGATTATTCATTCTCAAATTTTCAATTTTCCAAAAACAATTAAATATAGTCTTTATTATCTACAAACGTTTTTAATCATCTGTACAATGTTCACGGATATGCTGAGAGCGATCATCATATTTCATTCTGAATGGAAATATCATGAGACATATTGGACATTTATTGATCACATCTTTATCACTGAGATTGTGTTCTTTTGAAGTGTTGCTACCATTGATTGATCGATTATCATCATTTGAAGATTCAACCGGCAATGAATGTGTACTTCATAGAGAAAAACAAAAATCATAAGACAAAACCAAAATAATTTATACAAAAGAACTTACGCTTGTATATCATTGGGGTGTTCAGTTATCGACTTTTCTTCAAGCTTGTCATTTTCAGACTTAGATGTAGTAAACTTCTCCTTTTTCTTTCTTTCCATTTGTTCGACGACAGTTATAACTTTAAGACCTTGCATTTCACCAGTAATAAATTCAAGCTGTGCTACTTGAAATTCTAATAATCGACATTCATTGCGTAGTTCTTGAAATAATTCAATATTTCGTGCAGCAGAATAAGCACGTGTTGTGTCAATATTTTCTTCACGTTTTTCATCAAGATTCAGTCGTTGACGTTGAAAATCCTCCGCTAGAATACGGATTTGCTCTTCTGCATACTTATTCACATCATCAATAAATTTTTGACGCCATTTATTGATGTCGTTAACAGTTGCTATAAAACGATCTTTTAGTTGTTCCCAATGATGAAAGAATATTCCTCGAATTTCGTTTTCTTCGTTAGTACTGTCGGGTAACCAGCGACAAGGATCAGTTAAAATAACGTTCATAATTCCACGAATATCTATAACATCCCATAAAATTTCTCATTGATGAATATACAGAGTGTCCCAAAAATCATGATCACCTAAATTTTCCGTTTATCTTTACTACTTGATTTACCTTCATCAACTTATTTTTTTTTAAATGATAGGTGGATGCACCAAGTTTTTTTTTTCTATATGAACAAATTTCATAAGTATTGTTCTAAGATATCATCTTTCAGCGAAATACAAAAAATAGACTTTTTTCTATTTTCAGAAAAATAATGGATAAGGCAGGTTGAATGGTCGCACTTTGTATTTCAATTTCTATTGACTTAATATATTGTATTCAAAAAACAAAATATACCAGAAGATGCAGCGTGAAAAGCTTATTCTATATATGCACCTTTTGTGTCCAAAATTCTGTGCGATCAATTTACGCCGTCACAAAAATGTCATTTTTTTTCTACACTAACGAAATTCCTTTTTTTTTCTTATTTCATGTATAAAATAAACTGTTCTTTGTAAATTGTAGAGCTTTTCACGCTGCATCTTCTGGTATATTTTGTTTTTTGAATACAATATATTAAGTCAATAAAAATTAACATACAAAGTGCGGCCATTCAACCTGCCTGATCGGTTATTTTTCTGAAAATAGAAAAGTCTATTTTTTGTATTTCGCTGAAAGACGATATCTTAGAACAATACTTATGAAACCTGTTCGTATAGAAAAAAACTTAGTACATCCACCTATCATTTAAAAAAAAATAAGTTGATGAAGTTAAATTAAATAGTAAAGATAACCGGAAAATTTAGATGATCATGATTTTTGGGACACCCTGTAAAATGATGAATCATCTCTATAGAATTATAATTATCTTAATAAATTCTATATAGGTTTTATTCATAGAGTCTACGATCTTTATTTATAGTTATTCACTATTTTGATCTATAGAGAAAAGAACAAGAAAAAATGAAGTTGAACAGTTAAAAATAACTGGAAAGAAATTGATTCTTTCAAATAATGTGTTGCCGAGCAAATAAGTGAAAGAACAGAGAATAACTACTTCGACAACATTTTTTGTTTCTTGATTTCTTCATTCAAACATACATAACAATGGCTAGCAGCGATCGTCGAGCAAGTTTGTCTCCAAGTGAACGACAACGAACTAAAAGTCAATCATCTTATCGTTCACATCGAACAACACCAAATACGCCTTTATATGAACAAGATGCACAACGAGAAAAAACATCTTCACAAGCATCAAGACAAAGTACTCGAGAAACGAATCCAACAAAACGTTCAGAAAGTTCGACAAGTAATCGATCAAGTACTGCATTATCTCCAACATCGAATGCATCGAAAAAACAAAGACCTAGTTTAAAACCATCACCATCACCATCAACAAATCGTAGAGCAGTTTCAAAGAGAAAAAGGAGACCAATCAGTGTAACTGATATTGAAAGAAGACAATTAGCAGAACCAAATGATTCTGAAAGACAAGATTTAAGTGCACAAGGTCTTTCTATGATACCTGCAGAAATCTTCGAACGTAAGTCAATTAATAGTTTTAATTAATTGAATGTAATTTCTATATATAAATTTTTTCTTAGTTCTTACACTTCGTCGATTAATTTTATCAAATAATAATCTATCAGCTTTACCACCAGGAATAAATTCATTAATCAATCTTGAATATCTTGATCTATCATATAATCCATTAGTTGTTAATAATGGTTATGATGATTATTCATGTTTTCCACGTGAATTTGAAAATTTAAAAAATCTTCATACATTAATTTTGTCTGAATGTTCATTGAAATATATTCCAGTTGCTGTTTGGAATGTACTTAGTCTTCAAACACTTGATTTAAGTCGAAATAAAGTTGGTTATATTGTTGGCGATATTGGTAAATAAAACAATGCGTAAAGTTTTTTTCACAAAAATAATTCATCTCTTTTCCTAATTTTATCTGTTAAAAACTCTTCCAATAATCTATAAAACAAAAGAAGCAAAAATCTATTATTTTTGTTGTACTAAATATTTTCATTCTTTCTTTTTTTTCTTTGTTTTTTGGAATTCAAGGTAATTTAGCCGATATTCGACATCTTCGTTTATCTCACATGGATCTCGATACACTTCCACCTGAAATTGGTTTTTGTGATAAACTTGAAACCATTGATTTAACAGGAAATCCAATTGATAATTTACCTGAAACCTTGATTGAATGTCGTCAATTATATGAATTAAAAATAAATTATAAAACATTTTATAAATTACTTGATACTTATATGGTACAATTGATTGATGAAGGAAAAATTCGTTCTGAACATATACCACAAGTTATATTTGAACTAGAAAATTTACGTATATTAGATTTAAATAATACAAAAATAAATTCTATATCAAATGAACATATATTAATGAATCTTACTGAATTATATCTATCAAATAATTCATTTTTTGATATACCAGAAGCAATATGTACAATAGAAAAATTAAAAATACTTGATATGTCACATAATCGTATTCTTACAATACCAGAATATTTTATTAAAATGAAACAATTAGAAATAGCAAATTTTTCATATAATAAATTATCTGTACTTTCTAAAATATTTGCTTATTTACCAATATTAAAAAAATTAATTCTTAGTCATAATAAACTTGATACAATTGAAAAAGAATTTTCAAAAATTCGATCATTATTAATACTTGATTTATCTTACAATAATTTAAAATATTTACCTGATGAATTATGTAAACTTGAACAATTAGAAACACTTGATTTACGATATAATAATATTGAACATCTACCATCAAATATTCGTCATATGATTGGACTTAAATCAATGAATACATTTAATAATACATTTCAACGTGATGGACTTCATCTTATAGGTAATATAATTACTAATCCACCAAGTTATATATGGAAATCAACAAATATACAAACATTATTTAATTATATAGAAGTAAAAGAAAAAAATCTTTCAAATAGTTTTCGTCATCTAAAATTAATATTAATTGGATCAAAAAATATGGGTAAAACAACATTAACAATAAAACTTGTTAATAATCGAAAAAAAATTTCAAATACAAGAACAACTATTGATATGTATGTTTCTATTCTTCAACACAAACAAATAAATAATAATGAACAAAATAATACTCAACAATCACAACAAACATCAAATGATCCAATATCATCTGCATTAACAGATCAATGGATTGAAAATCGTATATCAACCGCTGGTGATTATCTTTATAGTCGTCATTTAAAAACAAAACGAATAAATCCACCACCACTTAAAACTTATCGATCAATTGAAAAAACAAATTCTATTATAACTAAATCAACACTTATTACAAAAAATAATTTTTATTTTACTATATTTGATTTAGAAAATGAACCAAATTTTGAAATACTTTATCCATTAATTTATGATTCAAATGCTTTATATATATTACCAGTTAATTTAACTATTCTATTAAATAATATTCAAACAACTACTAGTTTAGAAAATATTAATGAGTAAGTGTAAATTTGATAAATAATTCAAATCTATGAATTTTATATTAAGATATGAAAATTCATCAACAATTATTAATTTTAATACATTATTGACAAATGATTGGTTACATAGTCATATATTTCATTATCTAGAATCAATATCTGATCATTGTCAACATGTATCTATTGCAATTCTTGGTTTAATTGATGATTCTCAGTTAACATCAAATAATCAACAAGAACAACAACAACAACAACTTCTTGATGAAATTCGTTCAAAAGTGAATACATTTTTAATCAATGCAAGTGATCAACGAGAAAATGTTAAGTTTTATTCGGAATATTTTCTAGAACCAATTCATATAAATGATGATCAAATATCATCATTAATGATTGAACAATTAGAAATAATTGCTCAACAATGGAATATTGTACATCATAAACAAAAACGACAATTTATTAAACAACGTTTTGCTTTTCTTAAACATGATGCTTTAATAATTAATTATGATACTTGTTTAAAGAAATTCGAACAACAAAAACAAATTCCATTAATTTTTTCAAATGATGATGATGATAATGATAATGAAATCAAAGAAAATAAAAAACTTATTGAAGACGAAATAAATTCAATGTCTTTCGATGAATGTCTTAATTATTTAAAATTAATTGGAGATTTTTTTTGTTTTGGTCAAAAATCTCATATGAGAATTCTTCTAAAACCTTATTATTTATTAAATAATTTATTATCTAATACTCTATTTCGTCCAAATATTGAACAATGGTTAAATTATAATGATAATATGGTATTTCGTTTTTCTGGTTATTATTCATCAGAAAAATTATTTAATATTGATCGACAACGTTTATTAACACGTGGTGAATTTACATGGAAAATGCTTAATGTATTATTTTATGAACAAAACAATAATAATATTAGTTTAACTGAACAAAATATATTTGATTATTGTCATTTAATGGAACGATTATATCTTGGTTATTTAAATCAATCAAATTTAAATCGTAAGAATAAATTATTAAATTTTTCTATTCATAATAATATTTTGTGTGTTTCTTTATTGCTTTTTTTTTGATCGTGAATTTACAACAAGTAATTTTGTTTGCCCATGGTTAATGAATGAAATATGTTCAAATATTGATTATATAAATTATTTTAAAACACTTGAACAAGAACGTAAATATGAATATCTTCAATGTGAACAAGCAAGACGTATAAAACAACAACAATTATGGTTTTCAATAGATAATAAAGAAAATATTCAAAATGAAAATTCATTACAAATAAATTTATCACAAAAAGATATCTATCAAAATATTTCAATTATAATACCAGATTTACCATCTATTGATCAAATTGAAATATTTGATTCTCAAATAATAAATCAAAATTCTATTCAAATAATAAAAATTTTCAATGGTAATTTAAATATTTTACCAAATGGATTTTATGAACGTTTATTAATTTGTTTACATCCTCTATTTAATGAACGACTTGATTATTTTAATTTAACACTTGGACGTACTATAGATAAAAATTTAATTAAAATTGAACGATTTGATGAACAAAATCAAATTCATCTTACAATTAATAATAATTTACTTGAACGTATACAAAATATTCTTATAAACAATCTTTTCTCATTCTATTCTACGAAAAATTTCCGAATAGAAACATAAAGAAGAAGAAAAAACAAAAACAAAAGAAAACATTGTTTTAATTCATATTTTATTCTTTTTTTTATTAAGTTTTTTTTTTGTATATAAAAAATAAAACAAAAAAAAACAACAAAGAAAAGAAACAAAAATATTCGCTATACCAGAAGAACAAAACAAAAGGTTTGAAACTACGCAGCAATATTATAAACAAACAAAATCAATGGTTAGAATCTACAGACGATAATGTATATATATATATATATATTTGTATTTATACACTGTTACTGATTTTTAATATGATGAAAAGTAAAATATGACTAGTCACTTGAAGCTGGAGGAGATGAAGTTGATGATGATGTTTCAACATTATTCTTTTTATCTTTTTCTGATTTTCCATTATGTTTGTCATCATTCTCATCATCTTCCATTAATTGTTGATCAATATATTCTCGCACACGTCGTTCATAATCTCGACGATGATTCTGATAAAGCATAGCTGCTTCAGAATTAGCTGGTGAAGCTGGATTTGGATCAGTTAATAATGAACGAATAGAAATAAGTAATGTTGATACATCTAAACTAGCACTCCAACGATGTTGTAATATATCAAGACAAATTGATCCATCCATATCTATTAAAACATAAACATATATATATATATCTATCATAGTTAAAAATTAAATCTTACATATATTTGGATGAAATACTTTGGTAACAAATTTAACTTCAGGTGGATGATTTGGATAATCTTGTGGAAATTTAAGTGATAAAACAAAACTTCCATCTTCAAAAAGACTATCTTCTGGTCCATCTAATATAGCATTCCAATAGAATATATTATCTGGATGAACAGGTGCTGCAGTTATTCCTTCAACTGGATGTTGTGTTAAATCACGTAAATCACGCATTAAACGACGTTGAGCTGTAATTGCTGTTGTTGTTGCAATTGGTGCATTTAATGATGAATTTGGTGAACTCATAGTTTTTAATTATTAAAAAACAATGTTATAAAAAAATAATCTAGAAAAAGACAATAGATATAACATCGTTTCATTAATATAGTCTAAATAAAGGATTCGAAAACAAGAAAAATAAATAACCTATCAATGACATGGCGCAAAAGAAAAAAAAACTAATATGTTTGTACATACTCGTGATGGTAAAGTGAAATGGAAGGCTTTTAAGTTATGGGATTTGTACTCAAGAATTGGGTTATTAATATTACCTTTGCCTGTCATCTAGAACATTCGAAGAGAAAAAAAACAATTTTTTTCAATAGCCAATCCATGATAAAAAAAAAAACAGATGTCGTTAAATATTTTTTTTAATTTCATAGATACGAAAGAACCAATTAGAAAATAACGATAACTAAAGGTGACATAAGAACAAGATGCAACAGAAATGTCATAACGAAATGTACTTCTTATTTTCCTTACATCATCGTTAAGTATATATGAACTTCTTAGTGAAAGAAAAAAGTAATTAGCTATTTGATAGATTTAATAAAAATTAAAGTCAGACTTAATATTGTATTCAAATAGAACAGAAATTTTAATAATATATGATATTTAATCTAGAAAAAGTTTTCTCGTATTTATAAGAACGAAGATAGTGAATCAAAAAGAAAAAAAATGATTCATTTTTAGTCATACTTACTCTGTAATACCATTTCTACGAATTTTGCGAATTACAGCTCACTGACAATTTGTTATATGTCATTATTTTTATTTCTTTCTAGTACAGGTTACAGATTTCAATCGAAATGAGTAGGAAATCCATATGTTGGGAAGAATGATAATAAACAATCTAGAGTTTTTTGAAAATCGCCGAAAAATTGCTCTCATGTTTTTTCATATAAATTAATCATCAATTTAAATCTTTTGAAGAAATACATGATAGAATGTTTACTATGTCAGTAGTTTTTTGATTTTCATATGTATGTCACGATAGAGAAACTGGAAATAGAATCTAAAGACTTATTTTTTAAATGATCTTATACGAGCACTGAAAACTTACAGCAATTGATCACAGAAGATTTTTTCATTTGACGAAATTCTATTTGATCGAGTAAAGTTCTTAGTAACTGTTACTCTATTTTTCGTAGTATAAGATTACTATAAGATGATTTTTTTTAACCTTTCAATAAGCTAAGTCCTAAGATATCGAATGCACGTTTTTGATTTGTACTTGATTAAAAGAATATAAAGTAAACATTATGAGACAATAAGACATCCACGAAAAAGGACAGAAGTTATCGTGATAAATATGAATCAAAGTTATGAAGATTTGATTGTCAAACTTGTTGAAACATTTTTTAATAATGATTATTATTGATGTACATAAATATTAACACAATCAAATGTTACAGTCGGCATCAACTCATAAGAATAAAGACTTTTATATACACTCTTCATATCTGCTTGTATTGTGAAATAGTATGACTACAAAAATACAGTGGTTTGCAAAAAGACTTGAAACAAATATTTAGCCTGTATTAAAGACTAGCTTAACTGTTTTCAAAAAACTGTTTCTATATTTAATGCATATCAATTTTCAGTCTCGGAATATCTAACCCAATCTTCAACTCATTCTACTTTTAAATAAATAATCAAGAGATATCTGCCATTTTTGCTACTATTCAAATTGATTATAGCTTTTTTAATATTTATTTTCAAGACGATTCAAATAGCATGAGTTTGGGCTGGTGGAAACAGTTTATTCATATTGTTTATGCCATTTTTTAGCCAGTTCTTTCAATATAACTTCATTATTTCGTCCAATAAATTGACCTAATATTCGACTATATTGGGCGCCAATCGCACACTTTGGACCATTAGCTGCTCGATATTCTAGAAAACCTTGAGTTTTGAGCTTTCAAAATTGGTAATTAATTATAGACAGTGTTTTCTTTGTATATCAGTAGATTTTAATGGTAGAACGAATTCCGGTGTTCCAACAATGTAATACAGATTTATGATGTGATTTTAAACTGTTTGTCTTTTCTATGTCAGGTTATTATTACACAATGATAAAACAGAAATTCACCAAATATATGAATATTTTTAGTAGAGCATCTACTTAGTATAAATCTACAGTAACCACACAAAAATAGCTCGGAAGAAGCTGGAAAAAATAAAATGTTACTGTTGTAAGATTGTTCCAATTCTTTTTGCAAACCACTGTAACTCGATTTTTACGAAGTTCACCTTTAAAACGCAACAGATTTTTATTCTTTTTCTTTTCGATGTGAGAAAGTAAAGTAAATGTGATTATTTTTCGCATCAACTTCACATTTTGTTTTAACATATAATTTATGTTTTGTATTTTGAACGAATTAATTTGTAATACAAATACAAAAAAATGATCAAAAGAGAATTTGGTAATGATTTCATGAGGAATTCATCCAACTATTTGTTCATCTTTAACCAACTATAATTCTGAAACAAAAATACACAGTACACTCAAGAATGGGCGAGTCCGAGTCATAACTCGGACTCGAAAATTTGGGAACTTTGACTAGAGTCATTCGAGTCAATAATTTAAAAAAGTTTGGTTTGCTGGCATAAAAACTTACAATACGTAAAATTAAGTTCTCACGTAAGCACAACTTACTAGCTAATCGAATCCATCCCAAGGATTCTTCAAGAGTTTTTTCGACCTGTATGTTCATATGTCAGACACTTTAACCTTTTTAATAGTTAAAGTTAAGGTAATATGCTTGAGGGCGTGGGTGTGGGATGTGTGGTGTTCTCCTAGCAATACCCACACCCACACCCTCGTTTACTTGGAAAAAAAATAGTTATATTATTATCATCGTTGAAGAATCTAACTTTTCAGTGTAATCTCAATGACTTGATAACAGCAATAGCCAGTGTTGCTTGTGCCTTTCACAACAATTAAACTAAGAGAACTCTATTAGAAGTCTTTTCATCTGATACTATTAAAGAGAAAACTACTTTGTAATCTATGCTCCTTGTAAAATATTTCAAAACATATATGCAAAAGTTATTTATTTTCAAGTAAATTTTGATGAAGAGAAAATAGTGAGAAACTAATCATCTGAACCGTGCCTAGAACTGTGAAATTGAAGCAGATGTTAAAAATCAAACCTACATCAAAGTGGAACATCGTTAGGTTTTTTTTTGAAATGTTGTACGAAAACGATTTGTTTTAGAAATCATCTTACAGTACAAAGTGTCAGATGATTTATTGAAAATACAGAAATGTCTCCTTTTTCTTGGCGAGAAATTAGCTATTAGGTTTAACTCAAAAATGTAAACCATATCGTTGATTATGATCATCAGAAATCGAGCATGAATTTTACAGGGTGTCGGTGTGATAGAGAATAAAATTATGTTTAATTCTTAACCTTCAAATTTTATAAACAGACAATGATTTTTAATGTTTTATTTTATAAAAATCAATCAAAACACAAGCAAAGTGTTGGTCAAGTTGTTAAACCTAAATAAAAAACTTATCGAATAAAATACATTAAAATTGAAGTATCACATCGATCAACATTGATCTTAATATCATTCAAAGATAACATATAGAGAGAAAAGGTAAGGCTTTTTCATAAATTTCCTAAATGATCAGTATCTTTATTATTCACTGAGTTAAAATGAAAGAAAAGACTTTATTATATACGTACCTTATATACCTAACTTTTTTTTTATATTTTAGAATTGAAACTAAGATCTTATTGTGAATATAGTAAATAACTATTAAAAATTAAAATCGATCAAAATAATATTTGTAATATTCAATTCTTACCTTCAAACAAAAATATCCTAATGTTAATCGAAATAAAATGTAAAAAATGATTTCATAATCCTAAATAGAAGTAGCAGCAATATCAAATTATTAATCATTTTCAATAAAAAAAATATTTTGTTCATAAATTTGTTGAAGTTAAAGGGCAAATTTTTTTAAATAAATTCAATTATTCACATAAAATATCTATGAAATTTGTTAATTAGATTTTCCTTATCTAAGCAAAGTTTTTTTAAAGTTTAAATAAGCATTTAAAATTATTTTATTTATTTGAAAAGATATACGATTAATTAGACTTTTTAATCTATATTATTTGTCTGAATTAAGAATTGTTTCATGAATATATAAAGAAAAATATTTATTCTTTTTATTTTCTTATCGGATATTAATATTAATGCACATTTAAAAACAGCAAGGCTGATAAGTATCTTTCGAAAGACTCATGTTGTTTTTGACCATCAATGTTAACATAACCATCACATACAATCATAAAGTATAAAAAAGAATATATTTAAAACTTTTCTTTTTTTCTATTCTTTATCTCTATTTCAAGATATGCAGTGCATGAGTTATTACTGAAATTCACGGCGAATGTATTGTTTTTATCCGCCGTTGCATTCAATCATCGCTTGTTTGCTGGAATGACGAGTGCACGACATGCAAGTTAACCTTACACATTCGAGATGAAAACACAAAAGAAATTGAACATGAAATGTTTAAAGACGACAAAGATATCGTGTACTCAATATTCCATTGCTTGACAAACACCGGTTGTTATCATGCGGTGCGTATTATTATTCCGTTACGTCGACGTCGTCTTTCATCGCGTCTTTCCGTTTTCATACCTTTTCTTTCTTCCGTTTCTACTTCTTCTCGTTCTTCGTAACAGAAGAATAAAAATAATTTTCTAAATAAAAAAAAGCTTTTGAGGGTTGCTCTAAAATAAATGAACGTTCACGGGGATATCCGACGTTCTGTTGGTGACCCGTGCAGGCGTGCATCAATATATGTATGCCCATGTGTTCGATTGCGACGCAGTTGCGCGTAACTGCGTCGCAGTTTTCCGCAATTGCGACGCAGTTGCGCGTAACTACGATGAAAAAATCGCAGTTTTCCGCAATTGCGGGTCACAGTACGATCGCAGTTGCTAAAAGAGGTGCTATACATGACGTTTCACTTTATTAATATTTTAGGAATTACAAAAAAATTTTAAAATACAAAAAATTAAAAAATTAGAAAAATAAAAAACAACTGCTAATAAAAAAATTTTTAAAATGTTACAAAAATTTGAAAAATTTAAAAAAATAAAAATCGAGAAAAAAAAAGATAATAATCTGGAAAATAAAAAATAGAAATCTAAAAATAAAAAAATACGTAATAGGACACGTCTCAAGCATACGAGCACGTTTTTTTCCTTTTCTATTACCAAGACACTTCATTTAGTCTCTCGAATTATCAAGGTAAGCATCATGAATACTTTAATAAAGTAGTTAAAGTAGAGATTTTTTCACAACAGAAGAGCTTTTCTAAGAAAAAAAACGATTGTTTATAAAGTTTGATAAAAGGTTTCAGGGGTCGAGGAATCCGAATTTGAAATCGGTTTTTCGACCTTTTGAGTTCGATTTTTCACAAAAGTACATTTTCTTAAAAAAGCGATTTTTCTAACAAAAAAAATTTTTTAGGAAAAAAATTGATTTTCTGAAAAAAAATTCTACGAAAACTGATTTTCCCACAAAAAGTTGTGTGATAAAAAAATAATTTTTCTTAGAAAAAATTTATTTTAGATCACTTTTTTGTAAAAACATGACTTTTTAGCAAGAAAAATTTTTTACGAAAAAACCGATTTTCCTACAAAAAAAAATCGTTTAATGAAAAAAATAATTTTTTTCTAAAAAATTTTTTCACCGAAAAATATTTTTGCAAATTACTTTTTTCGTAAACATTTTTGTTAAAAAAAATTTGTTACGAAAAAAGTTTTTGTGAAAAAAAGGAACTCAAAAATTCGAGAAACCGGCTTCAGATTTGGATTCCTCGACCCCGAAAACTTTTGGTCAAACTTTATAAAAAATCGTTTTTTTGTTAAAAAAGTTCTTCTTTTGGTAAAAAGTCTCTACTTTAACTTTGAAAATTCGATGATGCTTACCTTGATAATTTGAGAGACTAAATGGAAGTGTCTTGCTAATAGAAAAGGAAAGAAATGAGCTCATATGCTTGAGATGCGTCCTTTTATACCCCATTCAATCATTATTGTCATTGTTTAAAAACCATTGAATCGGAAAATTAAGATATTTATTTATCATTGCCTATTTTTTCAGCAACTGTAAGAACAGTGAATAGTCTAGCAGGTACTGCGATCACTGCGTCGCAGATGCGAACGCAAATGGGTAGTAGTGAACACAGTCTATTTCTTTAATCTCAGCTGCGACCAGTGCGTCGCAGTTACGCGCAGCTGCGATAAAAATTTCTCAGTTACGCGCAACTGCGGCGCATTGATCGCAATGCGCGTAACTGCGACACAGTTGGTAAAAAAGAGGCGACATGGGTGAATAGAAGCGTCCACTTCGTCATCGTCTTTTCAAAGATGACGATCATGGTCGTACTATTCATGCATACATCGATGTATGTTTGCCTAACCATTGCCGGCTTTGTCCACTGTACGAGCCCGCACAATACGGAGGGTATCTCTGGTCGCGCGTTCGCGAAATTTTCCAGCTGCTGCGCTTCGGCGAGCTTTGGGTTCAAGAAGGGCAATTTATTTTCTCTTTAAAACCGAAAAAAAAACAATTACATTTTCTTTTTTATATTGTCAATGTTTCGTTTCACGACAGCAATATGTGGATCATTTGCAGGAAGTGATTTTTGCCAAATTTCTTGAGCTTTTTCATAATGTGAAAGTGCTTTCGAGTATTCGCCCGTGTTATAATACACGAAACCTATGTTGTTATAGGACGCAGCCAAGTCGGGATGATTCGGAGGAAGAGCTTTCTTGGTAATCTCGAGATCTTTTTCATAATATGAAAGTGCTTTTGAGTACTCGCCCATGTTATTATACACATTACCGATGTTGTTGTAGGAAGTAGCCAAGTCGGGATGATTCGGAGGGAGAGCTATTTGACGGATTTCAAGTGATCGTTCATACGATGAAAGTGCTTTCGAGTACTCGCCCGTGCTATAATATACCGAACCGATGTTGAGGTAGGCATTAGCCAAACCGGGATGATTCGGAGGGAGAGCAATTTTACGGATTTCAAGCGATCGTTCGTAAGATGAAAGTGCTTTCGAGTACTCGCCCATGTTATCATACACCATGCCGATGTTGTTGTAGGAAGCAGCCAAGTTGGGATGATTCGGAGGGAAAGCTTTCTTGGTAATCTCCAGATCCTTTTCGTAATATGAAAGTGCTTTTGAGTACTCTCCCATGTTTTTATACACATTTGCGATGCTGTTGTAGGAAGTAGCCAAGTCGGGATGATTCGGAGGGAGAGCTATGTTTTTGATTTCAAGTGATCGTTCAGACGATGAAAGTGCTTTCGAGTACTCGCCCATGTTATTATACACTAACCCGATGTTGTTGTAGGAAGCAGCCAAGTCGGGATGATTCGGAGGGAGAGCGATTTTCTTGATTTCAAGTGATCGTTCATACGATGAAAGTGCTTTCGAGTACTCGCCCATGTTATTATACACATTACCGATGTTGTTGTAGGAAGTAGCCAAGTCGGGATGATTCGGAGGGAGAGCTTTCTTGGTAATCTCCAGATCCTTTTCGAAATATGAAAGTGCTTTCGAGTACTCGCCCATGTTTTTATACACCAACCCGATGTTGTTGTAGGAAGAAGCCAAGCTGAGATCATTTGGAGAGAGAATTTTCTTGTAAATATCCAGTGATTTTTCGTAATAGAGAAGTGCTTTCGAGTGCTCGCCCATGTCATTATACACCCAGCCAAGTTGATGATTGTAATCTGCTCTATCTTTATCAGAAGACGTCTTTGCAAGAAGAATTTGATATAGTTGTTTTGCTTTTGCAGGCTCACCCAATTTAATAAGTATGAGACCAAGTCGAGACCACCCTGTGCGCCCACCAAGTTCCTCACGTATATGGGCTATAAGTGTGTTCAATTCATGATTGTCATTACCGACAATAGTGAGATTAACTTTGTATAGCCGAGCACAGTGATTATCGGGAATTGGTTCAATGCGATCGATACGAAAAATCGCATGTGTTGTAAAAAGTATTTCTTCCTCTTCATCTTTGTAGTAGCCAACTTTGCTTACTTCAGCAAATGTTGTTGATGATTTTGTACAAATAGCCGTATCGATGTTCATAATGAACAGGATACCAACTGCATTTGTATTAAATGCTGCTGGTTGTGCAAAGTTTTTGAAAGATATCTCAGGATTGCGACTTGTTGATAAGAAATTATTAAAGGACATAAGTCCTCCTTTGGTTTTTTTCATTTTTTCAAAAACTTCCATGGACAAACCTTGTCCACGGAAGACTTGAAATTTTGCTGGCATGCTGGCTTTTTGTTCGTGATGTAGTTCGGTAATATGTTGATGTAAATGACGGATGAAAAAGCCCATTTTAAGGATGATGTCAACATCCATTTCTCGGAGTCCCCGATTGAGCATTGAGTACATGAAATAAGGAGCGGTATACCACCAAATTGGTGGTAGATTTCGGTACTCTTGTTGCACTTTTTTTATTTCATCTCCATCAACATCATTTTGCAGACGACAGTATTCTACGAGATCTTTAAGCGATTTGACATCGTCATCTTCAATATCCAAGAGTGCTTCTTTTAAAAGTTGTGTATACATAAATAATGCATCAGGACCACTAAAGCTGACCGGGATCATAGCTTGATCACATTGTTGTCGATCGATTTCAAGTGCTTGACAAATTGGTTCTATTTTAGTATATACACCCTTAACCTTGCTTATTTTTTTAGCCCATTGTTCATGAACCGATTGGTTGCCACAAAACACATAAATTGCTTCCAGTTGTGACCATGCTTCGATTTCTGGTACTATCTGACGACCCAAGGAACCGGATACAATCATAAATACCTTTTCTTTTTTGATTTCACTTAGGAAATTAACACATTGTTGGGCATCCGTAAACGTTGTGATAGATGCCACAATTTTTCGAAGATGTTGCAATGAATTTTTAAAATCACTGCCTGATTCATCAAAATTGGCATCGAGCCATACCAAAAGGAAATTTTGAAGAATCCGGCGTACGGGGTGGGTTAGCACGGTATTTCTCTCTATGCTTTTTGTTGTTTCACTCTTACCGACGGCAGCAGCAGAACTTGTTGATGATGGTACCAACAAGGAGTTTTTCGGTTTACTCGGCGTGGTTGATGATGACAGCGACGAAGAAGAGCCACTAGCACTTGATGTTGATTTCTTTTTGTCCATTTCGATGATAATTGTATTCTTTATTGAAGAGCGAAAATAAGTGAATAAAAATGTAAAAGCTAGTTGACGATAGTGATACGAAGACAAATATACTTCATCCCACTTTCTCTCTCTATATATATAGATATTGTTGCTTGTTTCTTGCTTTTGTTGGTAGTTTTTGTAGCCACTTGTTATAAGAGTGAGCGCGTTTCGTTGATTGCATGAAAGACTTCTTATCTTTTCTTTGTGCCAAGAGTGTTTACGAAGTTTCTTTGCGTCAAGCAAGCAAGAGATAACAAAACGAAAATAAAATGCAGTGTCATTCAAAGTAAAGAAAACGAAATATGATAAAAAGAATTTGTTCATGTTGTTCTCATTGTTGTTGGAGTCATAAAAGGTTTTTCCCACACAGCCAGTAGATGTTATGTGGTAAGTGTGGGCTGTGGGTGAGTAACATGACGATGGCTGTCACAAAGAGCGTGACTCTAGATGGGAGCATGTCAATAAATGAAATACTTTGATCCACACCCACTTCCACACCCCACCCACACCAGAGCAAAATAGTGGCTTTAGACTTACTTTAAGTATTTACCAGGGCTCGAACTGGGCCACTATTTTCTGGCCCGGTCCGGCCCAAAGCGGCCCATCAAATCTGCAGCCCACCAGGCCCAACTTGTCGTGTTTTCGGCCCGGCCCGGCCCGACCTAGGCCCAACGAAATTAGTTTTAGAAAATATTTTTTGCAGAACTGATTATAACAATAAACGTCGTATTTCAAAAGAAATTTCCGTAGTGTCCATCAATAATTTATTGATGAATTTAATGACATTGGATCATTAATGTAATAACGAAAAAAGAAATTAGCAAGTACCACGAAAAACTACTAGATGTAGAACCAGTGAAAATAATACATTACACATGAAAAAAATCAACACTTATCTGAGAAAAGATTAGGGTTATTCATTAATGGTTTTTGTATGGAACGAACAAAAGGAACATCTTCTACCGTGTCTGGATTCAATGAATGAAGCTAATAAAAAAAACTAACGAACAGAAAAAAGTTGTTGTTGATTACGTGTGAAAGCCACCATAAAGAAAACAAATAACAGATTTCATAAACAAAAAGTTATTTGCTTACTCTACTATCTGGTGATACTTTCATAAACACTTCCATAATATATATTTTGTTACAATTTCTGAACCTGATGACATCTATAAAATTTAATAAAAACAATGTTGTTGGGCCGGACCGCCTGACAAAATCTTCGGCCCGCCCGGCCCGTTGGTCTTTCCTGGTTGGCCTGCCCGGCCCAACAGAAAAAATTCGTTGGCCCGGGCCGGTCCGCTGGGCCGGGCGGCCCGATTCGAGCCCTGGTATTTACAAGATCAAAACATATCCCTGTTGAACGTGTAGCAAAGACTATATTTTAGTTATAAGAATTTTGGTTGATGATAAGGTTTTCAATTTATACAGTCTTATTTTATAAAGTTGTAATCTAGCACCATCTATTAATAGAAAAAAAACAGAAATGTCAATGGTGTTTATGAATATTCAATCAATGTTAAGCTTTTTCAGTCGATCTATTTGGTTTTAAAATAAATGAATTGAATATAAATTAAACAAAATGGATAAACTAAGTAAATCACTTGAAGTTTTAAGGTTACTTTCAACAACAAAATCCGAAAAAGATTAATAATCAAGTAAAATTTGATTTTTCTGGTTTTCATCTCTCCTCGAATGTTCCTTCTCATTTAGAGGTAACAATGGAAATTATGTTAAATTAGTTAAAGCTAGTGTGGAAACATTATTTACAACATTTGACGAAAATGATTATAATGTACGATTGACTGCTGAAGAAAATCTTAATAAATTTGTTAAAGCATTATAAAAGAAATTCTTTTTTTTTTGTATAATTTTGTATGAATTGTAAAATAGAATTGAAAAGAAGCAGTTTTAACCAGAATTCAAGTTGAATTACATTGAATTATAAAACATAAGGTACTGGTTTGTTATCTCCCCACACAAGTTTTTTTTTTTATTTTTCAGTACTACCTTTGTTTTCAGCTGTTTATTTTATCGATTCTATCATACTGATCATAGTATATATGATTCCGTCCCTATCTTCTTTCATTATTTAGTTTGAAAATAAAAGTTAGAAAAAAATAAAAAAATCTCGTGTAGGGAGATAACAAACCAGTACCAAACATAATCATAATGTTGGACCAAATGCTTTAAAAGATTATTTCTAATATTTGACTTAAATTTATAATAAGGATATTTTTAATTTCGATTAGGTGTTCTGCGGTGATTTGCCGAATTAGCAAAAGTAATACATCCGAAAAAGATTCAACCATTTTATCAGAATGTTATGAACTTATTTTTTGTAGTCTTGGTCGATCGATTAATGATAAAGAAATCAAATCAAGTAAAAAAAAATTTTTGTGATCTAAGACAAGTTTTTTAAACAAGTAATCAGAAAAATGTCATGCAATTGAATAGAAACATAGAGAAGGATTGCGCTATTTAGTCGATACCTTTGGAGCCTGTGCTTCGGTTAAAACTTCGATCAGGAGAGGATGCTTTTCAGATAATGTAGAATAGGTAGTCTGATACTATTTGACGAAATACGGACTGAGAAACTGTCCATCATTTGCAGCGATCCGTCCTCGAAAGTAATCGAGCGTAGTTTCATGCAACTTAAGAATGGTTTAGTCATAGGAGTTCACTGGCTATCGTGATAGTTAAAGTATGAAGTCGAGTGAGAAGGAATTTTTCTTTTCCTAATATTAACAATAAATAATTTTCTTTTGAAATATATAATCAATGACTAAATTATTCTTAGAAACTTCTCATGGCCTAGTCAGCAAATGTGTTATCCTATGGTTATAGCACGTTTTCTAATGACAAATGCAATTAGTAAGTTTTCTTTCAAAATAATGATTTCAATCCATTATAATTGTCTTTTATTTTAATAGATCAATTACTTAGATATCAAAATCAAAATGCTAGTACACATTTAATAATTGATTATCTTGATTTAATAAAAAAAATTATTCAATTACTTCGTTATTCAAATTTATTTGATTTTGATCAATTATTAATTTCAATTCAAATTGGATCTATAGAAAAATCTTGTGTTAGTGAAGCCTTAAAAGCAGGTAAATATTGAGAAAAAAAAACAAGAATTTTTTTTTCATTTGTTTTTTTTTCTAAAACAATAGCTTATTAAACATATCAACGTTGATTTATTGAAATGAATGATGAATTCGATTCAACATCAATGATTAATAATGAAAAATGAACATTAGCTGCTAAACTTGTTAATCAATTATATTTTTTTTCCGATTAGATATATGCTTAATATGGATGGCACGATAAAAAGTGATGATGAATCATGTATTAGTGTTAAATGTGCTACACCAATATGTCTATCGTATTTATAAACAATTTGATCCATTTGTTTATCTTACTGAAAATATGTTTAATTCTTGTTTGACTTTTTTTGTAAAGTTTCAGTTCAGTGAAATAGATTTTTTTTATAATCCAAAACTATTTCTAATATCGTAACAGTAGGAGGGCCTAGGTGAAGGGGATTGTGGCAGAGTTTAGTTGACGTGGCTTCAATGGGTTAAGGTCTCAAAGTTTTAGTGAAAGTTATCTGATAGATATGACAATTTCACTATTAAATTGTTGAAACATATATATATATATTGGAATCTGAAAATTCAAGAACGGAGATTTCTGAATATTGATTCAGCAGCTCTAGGCCTACTCCTATTTTTAATTTTTGGAAATCAACAAAAGACTAGAACATTATCAGACTCGAAACGATATCAAGTAGAACACTTTATTGAAGCTCAAAGCCTGCATTTACACATCAGAGATTGAAATTATACAATCACATAACTACCTCAAAAAAAGTTCTACGCCGAAGTTCGAGATATGAAATCAATTGTATCCTCTAAGAAGTTTTTCTTTAGTCTTTGAAGATTTCTGATTAGATATAATTTTGTAATTAAAATAGAATTTTCTAATGAGAAAAATGGAATTCTCATCTCTATATGACTTGTAATACATTAAAATTTATCGAACATCAAGGTATCTTCTTTTTTCTTTTCTTTAAGATATTACACAAGTAACGTTCATCGTCAAGCGATTCACTTAGCCCTAGACTGATAGAATACATGTACGGATGTAATAGCATAAAAAGCTACATTAAAAAAGTAATACGCAATATTGATAATATAACCAGTATATCTTAGGCGAGCAGAAAACTTAATTCGGAGAATTCTCACTCTAAGTAAAGATAATGCATTTTACAAATTTAATTTTTTTTGTCGTTTTTGTTTTATCTTTTTTTGCTTTTATAAATATAAATAGCGCTCAATAAGATTAGACAAGAATACGATTTTTTTTGTAATTATATTAGCGCTATTTGTACGTACAAAAATATGAATTATATTATTCATAAAATTTGAGTTTTATTAACCAATATTTTATGCTTCAATTCGCGCATTAATTCTAAACTATTAATAAATTAGATATTCATTGATACAACATTGCACAATCAATCCTACAATAATGAATAATTTAAACGATTTCTTTAAATCCATACTGCTCATTTGGTCTGACTCTCACTAATTAAATGCTTTTGTAAGCGGTTTTACACCACTACCCGAATTATAGTTATTTCATTGACACATTTTATCGATGATTATTATGGGTTCATTTACATCAGTCTTTAGATGGTCATTTGTGCCATAGTTACCGAAATAGTTGTTTGTACCATGGTTGCTATATG
>CAJNOP010000120.1:504078-517705 GCA_905250075.1 Rotaria sp. Silwood1
AAAAACAGCTGAAAATGAGAAAAAATAGTAAAAAAATCCAGTCCATTTTTTAAGTCATTTCGATATCAAAACTTGTCGGATAGAGCTGAAA
The DNA here is from genome assembly GCA_905250075.1 of Rotaria sp. Silwood1. NCBI lineage: Eukaryota > Metazoa > Rotifera > Eurotatoria > Philodinida > Philodinidae > Rotaria > Rotaria sp. Silwood1. The sequence goes on from CAJNOP010000120.1 coordinate 504,170, forward strand.
ATTTCAAGATATACATAACTCGATGTCCTCTATAACATATAAAAGAATCAGCAAATTCTGGAATGTCGCTCCATCGTCGGTGTCTGAGTCTCTCAGAGAATCACTCTTAACATTTTGTGCTTTAAGTAATATGAAAAAAAAAAGTACTTTTTCTTACACTCGTGTCTCAAGACAGAAGGAACCCAAAAATCTGAAACCATCAGAACAAACTAGTCTGATTGAGACCCTTCTCTGCACAAACTTTCAAATCGAAATTTGAAAGTTGATTTTCCAAGTAAATCTGACGAAGACCACGGTGTTCTGCTGAAAATTGCTGTAAAAATCAAATATCTTGATAGAAATAAGCAAGAAACACGAGTCTTTTTTAGAGTATTCATAGCTCATTAGAGCCTACATAATGCACATAGTCTCGACCCAATAGCGATTTGGCACCCGGCAATTGCTTTCGATCCCTTTTTTCTGTCCAACGTGACCCATACCCTCCAGATAGCTGCAACCCATCTCCTCAATTATTTCTATCCTATCTGATATAATGATCGACAAAAAAAATTAAGAAATAACTGTTTATAATTTTTATAAAGGGCTTTTGCAGGGAAATCGAAAATATTTCGGCATTCCATGGGACTTCAAGGGTTCCATGAGGTTACAAGGGACTCCAAAGAGTTGAAATCTGCCGTTTTCCCTTTGGGATGTTGGTGTGGATGTCGAAGAAGAAAACAAAATAAACCAAAGCCAACACCCACCCACATCCACACCCTTTCGTCAAGGAAGACATTGATAGAAGAAAAAAGTTACTTAGGATAATAAAAAAAAGTTTTTTACTGCGCCTCACCTGATTTGGAAACGTTCCGCCGCCCCTGATCGACTATTATATGCTGACAAATATAAAAGCGTGGATTTTAAGAAAAGTAGGAAGAAATGTATATCCTCAGTATTAATTTTTGTTCTAATGCACGATCCATGAACACACCATTGAGAAATAGGAATATATGAAAAAATTGGAGGTTGTGAAATACTATCATCAAGTGAAGAAAAATAAGATGCAGCCATCGAAATAAATTTTCGATCGTTTAATACAATTTTCATCACTATCACTATTGAAATTCTTCTATAACATATACTATCGATTACTATTACTAATGATTATAGTGCTACACCAATGGAATCATGGGAAAAGAAAAATAAACGTAGAAACATTTAAGTGATCATTTCGTGTAGACGGCTATGTCTAAATTGCGAACAAAAATTAAGCCAATTAAGAAAAAAGTGTTCGCAATTTGGAACACAGAAAATAACGTTGATCTTATTTTTATTGCGTTTCCAAATTGTGAACACTTTTTTATAATTAAGTAATATAGTTTTAATTCTTTTTATTTGACAAGTCAATACAAATTTGTCATTTGAATATATAACAATAAATGAGAACAATGATGAACGAAAATAAATAATAATATAATAATTTTTTTCCTTTTTTTAAATATTTTTATTATTTGTAAGAAAATACAATAATAACAAGGAAAAAAATGATTATATTATTATTTATTTTCGTTCATCATTATTCTCATTTATTATTATATATTCAAATGACAAATTTGTGTTGACTTGTCGTATAAAAAGAAATGATACCACTCTTATTCTCAAACTTCTATATATATATTATTAATAAAATTGAACTCATACTCAGCTATTGCAATAACTAATTAATCAAAGTGTTCGCAATTTGGAAACGCAATAAAAATAAGATCAACGTTATTTTTGAGTTCCAAATTGCGAACACTTTTTTCTTAATTGGCTTAATTTTTGTTCGCAATTTGGAAGCTACGCGTGTAGACATCATTTTTTTCAGTATTTTTCTTTCGACGTAATTCTCTGTAGATTTCTTTTCCTTTTCTTTTTCGACATTTTCCCCCTTCGACGTATAATCATTCGACATTTCTCCTTTCGATATTTTTCTGTTCAATATTTTTCCTTTCGCTATTTTTCCTCTTTCACATCAATTTTTCGTTCTTTTCATTCGATATTTTTTCTTTTCGACATTTTTCCGTTCGACATTTTGAGGGCCAACCGTTAATAAATGTTTTCTTCACAAGGACACATTTTTTTCCAGAATTGAAATCAAGAAAAATATAATCTTTAAACATCTCTAATATATTGTAGATTTAAGAAAATGTTAATTTCTCGTAAATATAGTGGGCCAGAATTGGCAAAACGTTTAGCCAATCGTATGAATTTCGTCGATGAAGTTGGTAAAAAACACGACAAAATGGCGTTATTTGGGCAACAAAATCAAGGAAAAGTTATGATACCAAGGAAGATGTTAGGTCGATATGTCTTGGAATCGATCATAGATATGGTCGTGGAAATTGTTGGTTTATCTGAAGCTGAAGTGATTCAAATATTATTTAAATAAAATAAACCTTTTTTCATTTTGAATTATATTAAACATATACAAATATGTATTTCTTTTTTGTTTGAACATCTATTAAACTTTAACCAGGAATTTTAGCAAACTGTAGAACTCTAGTGGTGTAACCAAGGTAGGGCCATGAGGAGCTCAGCTCTATCACCAGAGGCTTAAGTTCTACCACCTGCAGGTGTGGTGTGATTGTGGGTTGGGTGTGGGTGCGGATGGTGAGTGTCTGTGGGTGTGGGTGTAAGGTGTGGATATGAATGAAGAAAGAATACATCCAAACCCACACCCACACCCCACATCCACACCCACACCCCACACCCACCCACACACCCACATCCACACACCCACACCTACACTCACACCCCACACCCACCCACACACCCACACCCACATCCACACACCCACACCCTACACACACCCACACCCACACCTACACTCACACCCACCCACACCCACACCCACACCCTCACCTTCACCCACACCCACACTCCCTTCGACTTTCCACCTTTCATCCCATACGCTAAGTATAATTTATCTTGCTTCTTCTTGGTTATCTCGTTTTCTGTCCTCTCCTCCCCTCTTCTTTTCTTTTCCTCCTCTCCTTTTAATTCTCCCTTTTTTGAATCTTGTTATCTTTTCTTTTCTTCTCATCTTCTGTGGCGTTTACGTTTCCCTTCTTCTGTCCATATTGTACCTCTCCTATCGACGATGTCTTAATCGGCCTACGGGCATAAACTCTTCTCCTAGCATAATAAAAAAAGATTTTTAGCGTTCAATTAACCCACCACAAATCCATCTAATGATGAAAATGAACAAACAGCAAATAATTTAACAAAAAGAAAAATTTTTAAAAACAAATCCAACACAATGGTAACAAGATCCAAAATGAACTAGATTTTACCTGTTCTGTTTTTATCAGTGGTCAATATATGCAAAGACGTTCAACATTAGATAAAAGTTCAAATAATTTATTTGAAAATATTGAACAATTAGGTGCACTTGATTTATTCTCTTGTGGACAACTTTCATATGATACTATATTAACATCAATTCAAAGTAATAATACATTGCCATTACCAGTTAATGTAAGTTCATATATTTTTCCAGAATTGACAAGTAGAACTAAACTATCCTATTTCATATGGATAAAAGACTATATCAAAAATTTTAAATACATTCTAATTATTTCTGATATTCTTAATAAAGTCTAAAATTAAAGTTTATTTTCTCGTCATGGTCTTGATTTAACATCATCATTACAAAGTCTAATTTATATATCTTTCTGATTTATTTCCATCATGATAACATTTATCAAACTTATATGATTTAGGTGATGAATATTTTCGTACATGCTTTGACAATATCATTAATAAGTTATTATTTATGTAAATCTGGTATATTACTTGAACAAACAACAAAAGAATATTTAATGAATTATATATACATTTAATTGAACGTAATTTAAATAAATTATATAATACAAGAATTAAATAATGATATATATAAAAATAATACATTAAAATTCATATGATATTTTATTATCATTAATTAAAAATGATAATTTAACACAAGAACGTCATCGTTCAATATTGATTACCTTGTTTTAATACTTGCACGTATTGATACATGATTACAACGACCAAATGAAAATACATATTCATTAAATAATGAACATATGTTAATGAAGAATAAAAAATGATTGATAGTTCATCAATAATACTATCGTCAGATGACATTCTTATTGAACTTGTTGCAGAATTATATGAACGTACTAAATAATTATCAATATTAGCATATGAAGCTTTACTTTTATTACGTCCATTACCATTATAACCTGCATATATTGGTTCATCGAATCGTTTAATGAATAAAATGGTTTTAGAATTTGCTGCATCAACACAACAATTATATCCTTAAACACCTGCATATACAATTTTTGCTTTTTTTCGTGCTTTAATTAATGTATGTTATTCAGCTAAAGCTAATGAGTGAACTTTATTATCAATGACATACTTAAATCATTTATTCTTGCTGATTTTTTTTCTTAGTTCTTTATAATCTTTAAAGAAAAAAAATGTGTATTGAAATTTCATACTGATGATTTAATAATGAATTAATATTGCACGAGTATTTTTGAATTTATTTTTATGAATAAAATAGAGTGAAACCGTATTTGAGCTGTTGGATCAGCTATTTTTTTCCACTTATGCTTAAATATTCTTCCTAATTTTCTTTTTGAAAATTATCAAGACTTACACGTACGATTAAAATTTATTCGGAAAAGATAAATAGTAAAATATTAATGAAAAAAAACTCTTTGTTGCAATCCGAAGGAATTACGATCAATGCAAAATCAATAAATTTCACCATGAATTATCAAGATGAATTCTCATAGATAATATGGTATATCTTTTACTTTTTTAAGGTTTTCATTGACTTTTTCACATTTTAGTGCTCTTATTTTATTTATTTTAGGGTGTGGGTGTTGTTTGAATGTATTGATGGATCATATACTCTCTCTCATCCATACTCACATCCTTAATAAAAACTAAAAATATCGATTCATAAAATGAAAACATGTCAACAAGAATTTATTTATCTACTTTTTTTACTAGAATCGGTTTCTGTTATAATAATCATATCTAGATTTTCTAAACCAATTAGAATAGATTGTGATTAAATTTTAGCTGTATATACTAATACAAAATAAGTTAAATAAAATATCTCTAGTAAACGTTATTGTTGTTTGCAAAAAAGAATCAATTTTCACGAAAATCACCAGTCTCATTTTTTTGTGGATTTGTGCTTTAATTTCTGTTTGGCTTGTTGATTAGAAACAGTTCACCTTTTCTATATTGATCTCATAATGACTACATACTATTTAAAGTATTCAAAAACATATTTCAGCTATTGAAGTTTCAAAGAAGCCTTTAAAATGTTTTAGAATAGTCTAAATCTGGCTGATGATGTCATTCAATGCCTTTTCTGTTGCAATTCTTTCTCCTTTTACTAGGAAAACCATGTCGTTGGAGTCTAAAAGAAAGTTGCACAAATCTGGATTAAAAATTTCATTTATAATCAGTACTTCTAGTAATATTAAGAAGAGTGTGTTTAACCACATCCACAATCTTTGAATCGTTTTGGTTTAGTACATTATATGTAAAAACATCTACCATATTTCATCCTACTGCACTATTTTCTGAAAGTCTATTGAAAATGATAAATTTAAAAAGTGTCGCACAACAATCATTTCTTTTGTTTAAATAACAATTCTTTTTTCTTGATCTATTGTTCATACAAAAAAAAAAGTTTCATACTAAAGACGAAAAACTGCATATGAATCGTCCAACACACTTTCATATGTTGGAAAATAAGAGCATCAGTGTTCTCTAGTAAGACGATAGTCTGATTATTGCTTGACAGTATTTAACTATAATTATCAGAAAGGAAATCAAACCAACTTTCACAGGTTCGAGTTCAGTTCGGTGCCTGACAGGCGTGGTATTATCCTGAAAAGTTATTTTAGATTTTAATTTTCTGAGAACTTATTTATGAAAGTCATAACTTTGGCAAGTTCAAACTCAACACAATACAATCATCAAAATACATAACTTCGGAAAAAATAGATCATAATTAGCGAAAATTCGATCATTAATCCAGGTTAAACAAGCAGATGGTAAGATCTTACAAGATAGAATACTTCAAACATATTTAGATTTAATTTTAAATTTCTTTCTGGATTTGATAAATTTTTATAAATGTAAATTGATTTCCCATAATCGTTGTTGCAAATATTCCATCGAACATCGTTTGATAATCGTATATAACATCATAACTTTACAAAAATGATTATATCTTAGCTAATCATATTTTTTTCATGTGCTTATCTATATTTATTCACTTTTTCAAAATTACTAATAGTATGATGCCGAATTCTGTTCTATTTTTATTACTGAGAATAGAAGAGATGATTAGCAAACCTTTTTCTCACAATCTACCTTCGTAATTTAAATTTTGTGTACTAACTTATCTAACTTTGCTTCAACTATTTTTTTGTTGTTGACACAGTAAACTTTGCATACATGTGAGGTGACGAAACAAAATAAAGAAATTTTTTCCGCTACAATTTAATTTAAACAGAAGTATATGCAATAAAGTTTGAGTTTCCGCTTCATCTACAAAGCCATACACTCTATTTTCTAAGAATTATGATTAGTACAGAAAAAGTCCAAAGCAAATGTAATTTTCAAACTTTTGTCCCTCTCGTTCGGGCTGGTTCTAGTCATTCTAAATCCAATCAGAACTGATTTTAAGCAAGTCAAATGATTGAGCTTATAGTCGAACTTTAATTCTCAGTAAATAACATAACTTATCGTTGCATTCTTCACCTTTTCTCCTGGAGAAGTGGTTCTCTTTTTTTCGATTTTAGAACAATTATCAATTTAGTTTGCGTTTTGTTTCAACAAGGAAGTTGTTGCCAATCTTCTAGACTAAGAAAATATTTGCTCACAGTTACAGTTTGTTGTTTGTCTCATCTGAATAGATCAATCAATCTCATCCACATTTTTCTAGCTAATAATTGTCATTCATATCTACTTTCAAGAATCATCCAGATCATAAACTCGTTCATCCGATTTTATCGCCATATATTTAATGTCAGCAAAATCTATTTTATTGAAACATAGGACTACCTGATTTTCACCAATATGACTTTCTCCAGTATGTCATTTTTTGAACTCTTGCAAAGACACCCTCTCCCAAGCATTGGCTATCGACGAAATTCAGAAACTCTGAGATATTATTAGTTAAATCTTCTAATCTTAGGAATTGACTTATATCACAAATATTCACTCTGTTCTTTAACTAACCTTAAGAAAGTCTTATATTTCTCGCCAAAAAAAAATCTTTACGTTTCAATATTTGGAATATCAATTTTTCAAGATTTATTCAAAAGAAAAAGAGAACATTGCAATGTTACGAACCGTAAAATGATAATGCTGAAATCTTGCAGAGCGCTGTTAGAAGTACGTAGTTAATAGTGATGTCATTAGTTGTTTTAAAACTATGCATTGAAAACAAAGAAAAACATATCTGTTAACTCCGACTGAAGTATTCACTAGTCAAAGAAACACTTGAATCAGTAGCCTTAATAATTATTTCAATACAACGTAGTATTTATGCACAAATTTTTCGATCACTATTGAATTTATCGATAAAAATCTTGAACAAATTGTTCAAATTCTTGTGAAAAACCATAATTTTTATAAATTTACTTACGGGTTCATATCAAAGATGTGTTCTTTCTTAACTACCCTGCTTCCACAGCAGAGATGTCCATCGCGGCTGAAAATCTGCCGCTGCCGCGCCGCGGCCTTAGAAAAAAAAAGCTGCCGCACCGCTGCCGCGCCGCGGCGGTTTATAAAAAAATGTTGCCGCGACGCTGCCGCACCGCGATGACTTATAAAAGAAACGCTGCCGCGCCGCTGCCGCGATGAATTATAAAATAAACGTGCCGCCACCGCGCCGCTGCCGCGACGATTTTCAAAAAAGTGTTTCTAATTTCACTGCTGTGACTATATTTGACCAGAGATATGGGTACTAGTCCATCAAATTTATTCAATATCAGGGCGTTTCATTTGTAAATCGTGAAATTCTATTAAATTCATACAGTTTTTCAATGTCCTCCAAAAAAATCCTGCCGCTGCCGCGCCGCTGCCGCGATGGTTTTTTAAAAAACCTGCCGCTACCGCGCCGCTGCCGCGATGACTTTTAAAAAAATCTGCCGCTACCGCGCCGCTGCCGCGGTGATTTTTTTTTAAAAACCTGCCGCTGCCGCGCCGCCACCGCCACCGCGGCAGCGGCAGCGGCGCGGCAGCGCCGCGATGGACATCTCTGTTCCACAGACTACGTATGACTTTTTCTTTTGATATCGAATATGATTACTGTTGCGCTTTTCAAAGAACCATTGCTTTTGATCAATTCTATTAGCTATGGTTATCGGTATCACAATAGGTCATTCTAACAAACCTCAAACATCAGACATTTTACTTCTTGTTTTACATTTGCTGTGTTTCTACGAAGAATATAGATAACAATATTGTGGATTAATTGGTTAAAAAAAGTATCAAATTTTGATAGTATTTGATATCGATATCTTCGAAGTAAATCATCGATGAAGGAGAGAGTTAGGAGAGTTACAAATCCTTCAATTTGATCTGATTATCTATAGATGGCTGAGTCAAATTGTTTGATCTGCTTTTTCTATTGTTTTTCATAGGTCTTTTAAAATTCTACAAAAGATTTCTGTTTGTCCATCACATTCGTATAGTTTTTGGACATAATAAAAAGTGATTGAAAAGTTTCGACTCCTATCAGCAAGTTAATGGTAATTGATCAAAATATATGATTTTATAGAGAAGAAAAGAGAACTTTATCTAATGAGAAGATACTTTGAAATGCATTAAAATATTCCACTACTTTTCGATATTTTATCAATTTTGAGTGAATAATTTCATCTTACATTTTTGAGAAAAATTCCTTTTTTTCATAACATCAGCATGTCTTTCACCCTCGCAAGGGTTTTAATATGAATAACTTTAGGAATATGAAGAATGCTACAAAATTAAAATCATAATCAGCTAATATGATGAACATTATTCCATTGAGACGACAAAATTTTGTATTAAACCTTTTCAGATAAAAATACATACAGTCGTTATGAAAAACATTCTTCTCGGTGAAATGTAAGATGAAACAAGTCATTGAAGATTACTACGATAGGAAAAACATTGGACTGGATTGACGCATACTACAAAATCATATATTTCAATCAATGAACAGTTTTAAATTCATGATAGATCCTATTAACTTACTGATAGAGTTGAAAGTTTGAATAATCCTTTATTTTTATATAATACGGAACAAATGAAACTGATTCTTTATTGATATGTAAGAACATCTTTTTTGAAAAGTTCAATGATTATCTTCTTAGATTAACTTGTCATATGTGTTTATTCACATGAAAACGGGAATGAGACAAATGCTTATAAAATTTTTTACATCAAACTATCTGCTGTAACTGAGAGGTTCTACACCGAAAAAACTGGTTTTAGTGTGGGTGAGTGTGAATGAGGTCAGAAAGAAGGGATTCACCCATATCCCACAAAAAGCTTGTCAAGTTCCTGAAAATGTGCAGAGGGCACATCTGAAATCCATTTTTCTTTGACTCCGTGCGGAAGATACAAGAACGAAAAAAATTTATGAGGGTGTGGGTGTGGGTGCGTGTGCTATGGTTGAACTGTGAATTCAAACCCACACACCCTAAGGTACTCCAAATGGGACCCACTCCCTTATACTTGCATGGTCTATATCTCCAGAATGCCTGATCCATTTGAGCTGAAATTTTCAGTTTATTCCTACCTCAGTTGTGCCTACCTACTGTAAAAGTATTAGCCAAATCAGTGACATTGATTGCGCAAGCATGTCAAGAAATGGGCGTGGCTTACATCCAATGCCTTCTATATAAAATCCTGTTTGTTTATTTATTTGTTCATCTACTTTCATCGAAATGACCTAAGTTAAAAGATGTTTCCATCACAATACAAAACTTAGTTTTTTTTTCAAAAAGTTATCTAATGTTATTTGTCTTTTTATTTTTGAGTCAATACGAATATCAGTTAATCGAACTTCAATTTCATTAATCAATGAATACGATTGTGTTTGTGTTGTTGCCAATGAATGAAGCTTTCGTACTATTTCCATTGCTTCTGTTATTTTTTTTTCTGGTGATTCTGTTGATTTACAATCATCATCTCACTCGATAACATCACATGCTATCAGATTTTCACAATTATCAAATCATTCATTAAATGTGATAAACTATTACCATCTTTATTATGAAAAATTACTTGTATTTTTTCTTGTAAAGTAAGCTCGCGTCGTGATATTATTCCTTAATTCACATGTACAACAGTTGAATTATTCAAAAAATACACTTAGTCGAACTACAAAAACTTTTCTTTACCTTTCCATTTGAAATTATAGGAAATATGATAGTTGACATATATGCTGATGGAGCAATGAACATAGTTTCTGTTGTCATTTATGTTTTATAAGAAAAGAAGAGCAAAACAATATCTAAATCAATGAAGATAAATTCTCTTAAATAGAATTGAAACATGGTTAATTGACAATGAGATTTTATTTCATAAAAGACAAACGACTTATTTCTTTCAAATATATTGTGTAATAGATCAGTTTCAAGCTTATGAAGAGCATTAGACATTCTTTGTGTTATATTATATCATTCAAACTGACAAAAGCAGAAGAATATATCATCATTGGCTGTTGTTTTTTTAAAATTTATTTAAGTTTAATAGCTGAGTATTTTAATAACATATGTCTGATAATTAATTCTATTTTTTTTTAATGTTAGATGACCTATACAGTAGAATTATTCATCAATCAATCATTTAATCATATTCTGAATAAAGATGTAACTTGTAATCCATGAATATAGATTATAGAATGTATGAAAAGATTTATTCTGTATGTTAATATGCAAAAGCCATCATTTTGAGTTAAAAATTTTGATTGATATTCTATGTTGCAAACGAGTAAACTCAGAATTCTTTGAGCTATGTCAATAAAAATTGTCAACAGAATGTCTCATATGATTGAAAACGCTTTTCTGTATCAAAACACGAAGATTGAAGATTAGCAAAGCGATTCAATCAAATCAAATGTATATATTTTTTGTCTGAACATATATCACGTAAGTAAAATTAGCACCAGAAGGTGAATGTGAGTGTGTATCTTGTAGAAAATGAGACCTACATCCACATCCTAGTATCTTTACATTATACAATGAAGAAGAAAGTATTCTATTATGATTTTCTTTTGTATCAAAAATTTCAGATTATAATATTTTATAAGTTTTATTTAACAAAAAAGTTAAAAATGATCTTGACAAGAACATTGTCCATTTATATCAAAATGATGAAAACGATTAGCATCACGAATAATAATTGGACGTTGACGAATTTTAACAATTAATTTTATAGCAGAATCTAATATAAACAAAATACATTAAATGTCTAAAATAAAAACACAGTGAGAGAGAGAGAAGTAACTTACGACAATCACCACATATACGAAGATTTTTAGTAGCATGAATAATATTTGGTATTGGTTGTTGTATAAAATTATAAGCTATAGCTAATTTTTCACTATGTCCACATAAAACTGATTCAATACTTTCATTATCATTTATTTCACGTGTAATCCATTTAGAATCATATTGATGTCCATTTTCTTTAAGTTCAGTAGATATTCGTGTTATTTCAGCATATATTTCTTTTGAACGAGGATGACTATGATCATGTGCTTTAAATTGCTATTGAAATAAATAAATATTTAATTTATATTTTTCTTTTTTTTGCTTTATATTAAAATAAAATATATTTACTACAACTTCACCATTTACTTCAGTCCATGTTATTCCAACTATTTTATTCTTTCCTATTTCACTTAATCGTTTAAATCGAATTTCTTTTGCTTTTTCATCTTCTCCAATAGATAAATAAGTATTTGAAAGAAGTACAGATGCAGCTATAAGACCTTGTTTCTTTTGTGGAAATAAATTTTTCATTCGATTATATATTTTTTCTGAGATAATAGAATTTCGATGATTACGTGCAGCAGATAATAATGCCACTGAACAAAAAAAAACAAAAAGAAAACAAAATATGATAAATAATTTCAAAATACTTACTATACATGACAAAACCAGGTGGATGAGATAATTCAAAATCATCAATTATTTTTTGAGCTTCATCAAACATAAACATTCGACTCATACAATCTACCTAAATTGTTTTATTAGATTATAATACAATCGAGAAGAATATTTTTCAATATTATATTGAAATTTCAATTAATTAATAAATTGAAAATAATTATGAAATATCTTTGAATTCTCTTGTTTTAGAGTCATTTAAAAGAAATATATTATCTAATATTGTTCTGTTTTGTTTTTTTTTTTACTATAAAATATCTTTCTAGAACTGATCTAATATAAATACTATAGATTTCTTCGTAAAGATAAAGAATAATAATTAGAGTTACCATAACAGTAGTTATTCTTTTTGTTTTAACTTGAATATTATTAAATATCGATTGAGCTTCACTGATAAGACCTGAATGAGAACATGCATTTAATACAGATATATGAGTAAATTCATTTTGAATATCAATAGGCATTTGTCGATACAAATCAATAGCTTCATGACCTTTTCCATTAAGACCAAATGCATTAACTTTAAAAAAAAAACAAAAATATCTTATTCAAATAAAAAACAAAATTATTTACTCACTCATCGCTGTATAAATCATTACATCAGGTTTTTCAATATGTTCAAATATTTTTAATGCTTTATCAACATGACCAACTTTTCCCTTTAATATAAAAAATTTTTCTTTTCTTTTTAATCATTTATATTTACATACCCACATATCGATCAATATTGCTTGTAAACGATGATGTTTTAATAAATTCGAAGGAATTTTATTAACAATTGGTTCATATATTGATAATAAACCTATTTGTGAACATGCATTAAGAATAATTATATATGTTATTTCATCAGCAACAATATTTTTTTCTTGCATTTGTTTAAAAATTTTCAAACATTCTTCTGGTTTATTATTCATATTATAACCATTCATCATCACTGTATAACTAGTTGTATCTTTATTTTCAATAAGAAAAAATAATTTTTCACTATCAGATATTTCACCAAATTTCATTAACATATGTATATATGAATTAATTAAAGATAATTTTTCATAAAATATTTTTGGCATTTCATTAAACATATTCTTAGCTAATTGAAATGTTTGTTCATTTGTAAATTCACTACAAATTTTAAAAAGAATAATAAGAATAATTTCATTTGGTTTAAAAGGCATTTGTTTAAATATATTTAATGCTTTTTCATATAGTTTATTTTCCAATAAACCTAAAAAATTTATTTTTTTTTTTATAATAGAAAATAAATTTAATTTAAATAAATTACCTTGCATCATTATTCCATAAGTTATAATATCTTTTGTATTCATTTCAA
>CAJNOP010000121.1:8374-133222 GCA_905250075.1 Rotaria sp. Silwood1
AAAAAAATGAAATTCCTTCTTGTTTCAATTGTTGGTTTTTTTATTGACTGATATTTATTTGATACGAATAAAAATAATTAATGACGTTAATGAGTCTGTTCAATAGAAAATCTCTGTACTCGGTGATTGTCACAATCAGCAACGTAGAGATGACCATATCGATCGAAGCATATACCCATGGGAGAGTAAAACTGATTTTCTTTTTGCCCTTCACCATTCCCACCTGCAATAACAGTACCCTGATCCGCTCCTTCTATCCAACGCATCACTCGATGATTCCATTGTTCTGCCACGTAGACGGTACACAACTTATCGACGAACAGCCCACTAGGGTGTGACAATTGTGTGAGAGCCTCCCCATTGCCTTTACCGCCAGCGACAATAATTCCCTCTTTGGCGCCTTTATTCCATTTGACCACACGATGATTGTTTTTGTCTGACACGTAGACAGCCTGTTGTCGATCGACAAATATATGTCTTGGCTCACTGAGTTGATTGAGGGCAGAACCTTTGCCATAGCCACCGGCTACTATAGTACCGTTCTTATCTCCTATTTGATATCGTCTCACTTCATGTTTTTCGTTGTCAGAGATGTAAAGATATCTTTGATCATCCATTGTCAATCCCCAACAAAGGATGTTGTCGAAAAGAATTTCTCCTCGGCTGGTGCCACTCTGACGAGACCATCGCATAACTCGTCGATTCCATCGATCGCAGATAATGAGACTATCTGTATCTTTGTCAATCAGTACATCGGTGGGACAATTCAACTGATCCAATCCATTTCCTTTACCATGGCCACCAGCTACAACTTGTCCATTCGGATCACCGATCTTCCATTGAATGATGCGATGATTGTCCGTGTCAGCAATGACTACAGTTTGATCATTGGTGATGAAGAGACTGTAAGGTTTGCTGAGTCGATCAGTGGTGTTACCTGCTTCACGACGTCCTGCAACCGTTACTCCATTCGGTGCCCATTGAGCATTAGCTAAAATGTGAAGTACTACTACAATGAAGGAAAAGTATAGGAATCGTCATCATTGTCGGTGAAATCTCCTTCACTAGAAACAGCTACGAATGAGACATTCTTCCAGAGAGAGAGAGCAATTGGTACAAATTTCTATAATGTATTTGAGACCGTCGATAGTATCCTTCCTTAATACGCACAGATCGAGAAACTTTTTTTCTGAATATTTCAACATGAATTCAACCACATTGTATAAAATTGATCACTGATTTTGATGGAAATTTTAGAGTTTGTAGAGCTTGTAATTCTAAGCATTTTGATAAAGAAGTTGTCAAAAAGGTTTTGTTTGAATGGATTTTTTTGCAAAATTTTCTGCAATAGTCCCCGGTAATTTTGCTTTTTCACACAAGATGTAAAGTAAAATCCAATATCATACTCGGGAATTCCTTCTGAGACAGCGCATCAGATTATGCTTAATTTTACTTTAGCGCTAAAAACAGTTTAGTCTCAACTATGCTCTCACTCGTTGTTCACTGCGCATAAATACAGTATTAGCTTGTGCTCTTGTTTATTTCAAAAGTTAAAATTGCTCGATGTGGTGGAATAACCTATTCGACAGAGCGTTCCTTGCTCTGCGGTCTTAATAGTACAAAATTATCAGCATTTTTGCTATAGCTAAAATATTGAGTCAACTTTGTTAAGTAGTGCTTTCATCAACATCCTTATGAGAGGACTTCTGACGTGACCATTAAGGAAAAGCTTTTGATTGTCTGTCTATTCAGCTATCATAAAAGAAAAAATACAGTCGAATCACATTCAATTTCAAAATATTAGATCATTTGGTTCTACGTGTAAAAAAAAGCTGTACCAAGTATGTAAGTTCAATTTTCTAGCCACTACTGATTCCTAAAAATGGGTATGTTCTATATTTTGACATTATTCGAGAAACGACAGAATGGTTCAAGCTCGGCAAGGTCTCATTAGATAGAGCAAAATATAGACTACAAATGTGTTCTATTTTAATGACCAATATGGAAAGTAAAGCAAATGTTCTAACTCAGAAACTGTCATAAATTTGAAAGCGCATTCTGTTAGCAGAGCGGTATTTCGGACTATTCTGCTGTAGTGCAAACAATACTACAGTACTGTTTTCACCTCACATAGATCTTCTCAAGATAAATTTGACATTAAGGGTATGGGTGTGGGTCTAACCTTTTATTTCATCGAAACCCGCACCCACGCTATTTTCTGGGCGAATCCTCACTCAAAAACCATGATAATCTGTTCATGGTCCTGATCGAATACTGCCATAATCTTGAAGTACCGTGACCATACGATTTTTCAGGATTTAGTCGTTTCCTCAGGAAAAATAGCGAATTCTTGAATGATCCTGTCTCGATCTGTTAAGGATTCCGCACGGAAACAGCAAAGATTTTCCCTACGGTAGGTAGAGTATGTTTATTGCATTTCTAAAAATTGAGAGGATAGTGAACTTGAAAAACAAGCTGTCGGAGACAGATGAGATGCTTCTAATTTTATGTCGAAAATTGGAGATGAACTTAGATGCAAGTCTTGAAACATATAGCCTACGACGTTACGTTGACGTTGCTCATCTGCTAAATTTCTTGGCCCTTTCCTGCATGAAAGCCTCATTTCAGGGAAGATGGGTTGAGAGAAATTACACAACCAATCACCTAGTTGCTCATCTATCCACCTTATTCCTTTTGGATGCTCACACCCATTCGCATGCCCTCAACAAGGTTTTGCGACTATGCATCGTTTGTGCCTTTCATAATGACGTTCAGAATCGGCTGTTGAAAAGAGAGAAGGTTTCTGTGTCTATGAACACCATGATCTTTACTCACTTTTGATTTTATGTTTTGAACTCGAAGTGCTAAAATAAAGCAAATATCAGATGTCAGAATTTAGAACGATAATTCAGAGCTACTACCTGCTGGACGTCTTAGACGGTGGAAGAGACTTGGGTGTGGTAACTGCGACTAAGTTATCTTCAACCTAGGTAAAGAAGCATGATAGCATTATGTGCATGATAGACGAAAAGGCAAACAATTGAGTGCACTTACCGGCTCAAGCAGAGGGAACGGTGGTTCGATTTCTTTCAGTTGAATTATATAAAGATCATTGCCAGAGTCGAAACAAGAAGTCACCTGGAATTGTCGGGCAGGAAGAAGAAGAACTTCATTTTCTGTCGAATAAAATGAGTGTCGATGAATCTCTTTGCCAGAAAGACATTCGATATTGAACATAGTACGGGTGCCTTTCTTGCCAAGAAATTCCTCGGTTTGCAACACTTCGACTGAGGTAGTACACGAGGAAAATCCCCACCAAACGAATGTCTGACCTTTAGGATACAAGGCACGCAAGTCCGCTTTGACACCTCGATAAACGGTACGAAGACTAGAGGGAAGTTTTGATAGTGAAATAATTAGTAATTTTAAGTAGAAAAACCACGGTTTCAGCTTATTTCGGTCTTCAGAGCGCAAGAATGTATTGAAAACAAAGTAGAATGAGTACTCTCTAGGTGTCCATTCCAACGTGTAGAGCATAATCGATGCTGATTGATCAACGGTCAAACCATCAGCAGGTGAACCACAGTTTTGTTTTACGGTCCATACCATTCGTTTGACATCAGGTACATAGGATACGAGCGGCTCCACTGCTTGTTCTAGTGAGACGAGTGGCATTTTGTCATAGCCTTGAATAGGTCCGAGCATTCGTCTTGGTTCTCCCGGAATATCCGCAAAACGTTGCGTGTGTTTGGATTCATTGTTGACGTATTTCGAAGCCATCCGTACAACAGCAAATTACGGTTCAATCGCTGATCACTTCAAAACCTAGCAATGATAACATATAATTAGATGCTGACTACGACCTCTGATTTTTTTTGTCGCTAGCATCTGGAATGATATATCAAGAAGCCTAACACCGTAACTAAATGATGGTTGAGAGTGGGTGTCGTTGTCTTGGTAAAAATAAGACACCCTATTCCCCATCCTCACATATATCCAGAACCTTTCGCAAAACTTCATTATACATCTTCTTGAGTATTTGAAGGAAAGAAAAGCAAGGTCTCTCTGCGCACGCCTGCAGCGGACAAATATTTTCTATTAGTGGAAGTCATTTTAGTTTTGCCGCAAGAAATACAGCTTGATTGAAATGTTTCCTCGTGCTCCAAAATTTATTCTAATGGATCATGCATACTTACTAATCGATCTGTTTAAGAGCTTTAGGGTGTGGGTGTGTAGGCTACCTCTCATTGCTGAACATAAAGAAAATTAATTTTAAGCAAGTTAACATTTTTAAAGGTGTGTTGGGGTGGGGTGTGAGTATGCATCAAAAGACTACCCACAGCCATAAGCAGAGAGGAATGGATACAGTGAAAGTTGAGAAAACGACGATATTTTATATCATAACCCGCATAATCGCTGAGTAAGAATATAAATGAACGAAATAAGGATAAAACAAATGCAAAGGAAAAAAGCAACGAAATATCAAGATGAAAGTGAGGAAAAAAAACAAAAACAACAACAGAAAGAAAAAAATGAAATGAAATGAAAGATAAAGTTAATGCTATCATATCCATGGTGACACAAGTCAGACAGAGAGAAAAAGAAACGTACATAGCATGTTGTTACGGATTTTTAATTATTAGAATTGATTGACATAAACAATAAAATAAAAAATATACTCAATCGTTGAGCAGTGCACTTGATAACAGCAATTAACGTTTCTAGATGGATCAATCCTGACGAAAGGCTGTTCCAACTGCTCTTATAACATATTTGTGGATTATTAATAATATTCACTCGCAGATCTTATTTATGAATATTCTGAGTCATGGCACCGATGTTAGCATATATCCGTTTATTTTAATAACGGTAACGAAAAAACCAATTATAACAGCAAACAATATAGTCGTTTCGCTCTCAGTGGAGACGACTCCACCGACAGAATGAAACTTAACTCAACACTTCTATAATATCGATGACGAATCACATAGAAACAGAAAAAAGATGAAAACAACGTAGAAACTGTTGGAACGATAGATATCGTTCTCTAACAGCTATTAAAGAAAACACGAAAAAGAAATTTTTTTTCTGAAAACAGTACTGTTCTTTAGTCCGTTCGCAAGAACTTGTGACAGTTACAAGTTAATGAGACGAAACTTTGAATGGATAAGTTTCTAAACATGGATTTTTGTTTCCACATTGTGAAATAGAAAATAAAGTGTAGAGAACAGAAAACGATATTTCAGAAACACCCATAGGGATTCGACTATCGATTTCAATTTTTTAGAAAATACATTATTCACGAAAGTTTGATATTCAACGTAGATGAAAGTGTCACCAGATTCGAGTATTTCCACTGTAACCACCTAGGAACTTGTTCCAAGTGTTCTATTTTAGTTTCGAATACAAGTTAACCAGCTTCACTGATTTCTACAATCTGTTCTTTTGACTGTCAAATCTATTGTGTAAACATCAGTTTTCCTGTTTTTTGATTCATCGGAGTAGGTGGACTATTGATTATTTGCGTTTTGAATGTAGCTGTAAGTTTTATGAAATATTCCTGTAAATCTGATTTTTTTCTGCAGCAAAGGAGAAGGACACTTATAACAAGTTTCTAGGCGAATCTGGGATTCAAATACTAGAATCTGATGATACCTTCACCAAGGTCTATATTAAAATGTCAATTTTTTAAGTAAAAAAATCACGATCGTATCCGTATGAACATCTCTAAAATATGGAACTTGATTACGCATTCTGGAAATTTTCCAAAAAAATGGAATACCAATTATTGCTTTTCGCACCTTTATATCGATTTTACGGACAGCCTGAAATCTGTTGATAGACCAATAGTGTATACAGAATTCAGAAAAAAATCAATCATTACTTAAGACTTTGTGATTTAACAGTATCAAGAAGAAAACAGAATTAACTTACAAAACAAAAAAAAAGTAAAATCATAGTTGCTGAGAAATTCCTTTTAAGTACCCAATTAAATATGCACGATTTCTATTGGAAATGTGATTATATAAAATGAATACTTTCGTTACAAGAAAAGTTTCTTGAAGTGAAGAATCAATATTGAATGAAAGGACGATAGACGAGGTATCACGTATAGACCAAAAATTTTAAAAAAAAGGAAATTCTCACAAATGTTTTCAAAAAAAAATCTATTTACCAACTTTGATCATCAATAAAAAAATAATTTATTGCTTTTTTTATTGTTATTATAGAACGAACTAAAATGCATTGGCTGCATCTGATGTAACTCACATACTTGATGCAACTGCTGGAAGAAGATATATTCTCGAAACCATCGACTGACTTATATATATGATTAAAGAATGATTCTGAAATTTTCATAGTTCAAAGAATATTCCAAAAAGTAATATTGGTTTTTCCCTTTTTTCAGACTTTAGATTGGTTTTCTATAAAATTGAAATTAATTTCCAAACGTCGTAAAAAATGTTGCTGATTCTCGATGTATTCGAAAATATTTTTATCCAGACAGTCAGATGAAATTCTATTTTCTGAGAGTCAAGCCCTTTCTGGAAATTATAAAATCCATTGACGATTAATAATTTATTGAAAATGTGTGAACTTTTGCTAACTCAATTTTCAAGAAAACAGAATTTATTAAAAATCCTTAGTACAATAATAAAAGAAAGAGAGAAGCAAGTCTCGTTTTTTTAAGAGTATGACCCTGTTGAAAATCGCTTGATTATCTCATAGAATGTCTCTTCAATAAGTTGAAAATAAAGTATACTCACGTATATAATGATACTGAAATATATGATGTTTGTTTTTTACGGGTTCGCAAACGACTGTGCGAGGTATCAATCGATGATGAAATCGCTTTTTTTCTAAATGGTGTCTCATTATGTGCATCAATGAAGCATAACATTTTCATAAGGATACACTTTTGATTGCACGTGTTCGCTTCTTTCACTATGATATTCTCCCCATACCTTTCTCTTCTTCCTTTGCATTTCGTCTCGTTACAAAAAGAAAATGTAAAATGATATTTCCACAAAGCAGCGTATTCAATACGGATGTCGAAATTTCGTTGTTATAGAGAGAAATTGAACTCAAAGGCTCTTGATCTCTATTATGAGAAACTTCAGCGATGAACTGTTCATCAATCGTTTTTTCACGACTATGACTCGTTCCATCGATCAGACAAGAACTTTTCTCTTATATCGATTTATTGAAGTCAAATCCAGACGACTCTTTGAGAAATACTCATATAATCTTTCTCTCATTTTGTTCCAAAAGGACACATGATAGTGAACAACGGAGGGTAATTCCAACAGTTTTCTAAAAGCTCAAACCCGCTTGAGGACCTTTTCGCAAAATTTTAAACGTTTGCAAGAAGTTTTTAGGACACTTGGAGGGTTTCTGTATATACCTTCTTTGTTTTCTGAAGTTTTGAAAATGCCGATTTCGACACCCGAAAAGTAATTTACAATTACTTTCTCTTGCTATCTGAAACTTAATGGTATTTTCAGAAACAGTTAAGGTATAATAAGAAATTAATACTGCCAGAAAAGTTGAGTTGATATCCAAAAAAGTTTGCGGAGATAACTTTTCGGTTGTCGGAGAGTTTTCGAAAATCCTGAATCTTAAAAATTCTAATGGAAAATCGAAATTCATTTCCCAAACTTCAAAGATTTTCAAAAGGTTTCACAAAAAGTTCGTGACCATAGTTCAAAAGTTTCCCAAAAGAAAGTTTTTGGTGCTGTAACTTTCTTTTTTGCTCTTCGTTTTTGCTCAGTTTAACAGTTATTAATTAACTGATAGCTGTTCATTTATACAACATAACTTATTTAATTACGGAGCATTTTTTTTCTTTGCATCATTCTTTTTTCGAAACCTGATATCATTTTGTACTTTCGAAATAATCTAATGTGATCGTTACATTTTTGAGCCAGTCTAAACTTTGTATATATGAAGAAAATTATTATGGTCACTATTTGCAAACAAATAATACTATTAGCGTAAAACTTATCTTTTTTTCTTGCCTTATTTCATTATATTTCAATAAAATAGCAATCAAGTGTATCCATTATTGTTTTTAAATAGTCTCAGAGAGTGAGCATTCTAGAAGCTTCCGATTTACAATGATCATTATAATAGATTTATTCCTAAAAATCTCATGATCGAAAGCTTTCAAGTCAGAGAAAATACTTCAACTTGAGCGAGCATCTGGACAGATAATTGTTATTTATATGGCATTTAAGCAATATGTGTGTACATTATCGTTAAACGAGCAATGAATCGTGGTTCTAGAGTCATCCTCTTTTTCCTCAGTTTCTTCCTTACTTTGTAGTTGAATAAAAATTTAACATTAGGTCTGTAATCTGCAGATTTCTAAAGATACACTCGTTTTCGAGTATTGTACACTTTCACTGTAGTATAATTTGTCGTATTCATATTACGATTCTTCGAGAGATTGCATTTTTACTACTGGTTTGAAAATAGACAGACGAAAAGCATTATACTAGTTTTCTGCTGGCAGACATTTTTGAATTCGCTAAACGATTTTTATTCTATTTCTTCTCAGGTCGAATATGCACGATGAAAGTCATAGTTTCTGATCGTAAGCAACATACAAGTTCAAGCTCATATTGATGAAACATTAACAGTAAGTTAGATATTACACATAGAAATTACCTAATCGGTTTTTTTAATATTTAGACTCATATCGATTCAAGACAAATGTTGAATTATACATTATGAATACAAAATGAATATTTTCTTTTTCTTTCTTATCTTTATGTTCATATCGATAAAACACAAATGGTAAGTGTTACGAGAAAAATTGATTACTTCCTTCTATATTCTAGTTGTTCTCTTCCTGGCATTCATTCTTCATAGATCATTTTTTGCGAACTTCGATAGACTTTTTATGACGTCTTTAAAAGTGTAAAAAACTGTTTAGCTGATTTCAGAGTCTTTGCTTGTCATATTTTCTTCCAAGTTTTTGCGAGCTCGGAAACCTGTTAAGAGTTTCCAAGTTACCTATTTTATTTAGTGAACATTCCTGATCTCCATGCTTGCTTACACTACTCTGTACTATTTGACTCCTTTTTTCATGCCAGCCATCATCATCGTACTAACGAGTTTGTTGAGCTCCTAAGAACCTTGCTGCGTAATGGAGTCCTTTATTTTTCTAGAAGATCACTGCCTACTTAGACTCCCTACGGTTTTTTATACGGTTATTTGATTTCATTCTATTAATAGACTATCTTTTCAACCTTACCTTCATGCCATTTCACCGATAGTTTTAAATTTTTCGGTTCTCAAGATTTCTCGGATTTATTTACTCCCTTCACTCCCTAAGAGAATGTGCGTTTTTGACGTTTCTCAGATTCTTTGGATCAGTCGATTTTTCTGGGCTCTTGTGAATTCTTGAGTTCCTTATTTTCTTACAATATATTCGATCATTTGGATCTGCTGAATTTTCTCACTTGTTTCAGTTGCCTGGAATCTCGTTAGTACTCGAGTTTCTCCAATTACTCGGCTGATAGTGTACGTGCGTGTGAAGTGCGCTTCTGTGTTAGTCTGCAAGCGAAAGAAAATTTGCTGAAAGCCTTTTTCTATAAATACGCTCATCCCATACCTAGTCCAAATAGCAATCTTTAGAAAAAGACAAAAGTTAGTATTTTGTTAATAAAACCTTGCAGGATGAAAAGTGTAATATGAAATTATTTTTAATGAAATTTTGGTTTTGATGGTTTATCTCTGCTACTGTTAGGTGCATTAAATGACTGTACCTATGAGGAAAGTTTTTCTACATTATATGAATTCGTATCTTAGTTTTTACTACGCATTAATATGATCGTAGTACTGTGCATGCTGCTAATGATGCTTGTATTGATCAATTGCTTACTTATCATAAGATCAATTTCTAAAGTATGTCTAATAATATCTTATTGAAATTTTTCCTGTTTCAATCGTGATTTAAGAAAAAAAAACGACATCTAACAAATCCAAAATGAATAAATGAAAAATCTTTTGCTTGCGCTAAGAAAAAAACAAGATTTGTTCAGTTCCATTAAAGTTTGTTACATAATTTGAATATTTTTTTAATATCCACTATAATGAATGTGAACGATAGTGTTATTCACATTGCTAATTATATGATAGTGAAAAAGAAAATATTGTCGACGTCTGACCACAAGTGGCATTTGAAAAAAGTAAACAGGAAACGATTTATTTGAGAATGCATGCAACTTTTGTCTCTTACAATCTTAGCATTTTTTTTCTTTTATATTTGTTGTTTCCGATGATTATGGAAACAAAGATGGTGAACGTATACCAAACACTAATACTTTGCATTTCTTATGTGAAGGTGTTGCTGATGAAGATTCAGAATAATCTTCACTAGTTGAAAACGGTGTGTTAGTTGAAATGAAAATATACATCATTAGTTTTTTTTTAAATGAAAGAGTAAAATTTATCAACAGACTAAGTTAAGCAAAAGAATAACATGATAAAAATGAAGAATCAACAAGGATTTCAACAGTGAACAATAATTAAAAATAATACTGCTTTTTGAACAAGTAAAAGTTTTCTTGTTTCATGAACCTTCTTTATTTGTTGATTTGCAGATCCGCCACAAGATATATCTTTGTAAAAAAATTTTCTTTTGTGAACTTGTGTGCTTTGATATCTGTATCTTCACTCTTTGAGTTTTCACTTATTCTTTTTCTGCAAGATTTCTTTACTTCAGAGAATTGCAAAAGAGAGAAATTTTCAAGTGAAAAGCTTGTCCATGCTGTAATGACAACTGAGCAATTATGGCAGAGTATAGAATCAATTAGAATGAACGTGCGTGATGGCATCAAACTGCATGAAATACATATTATGAACGATGCTGGAAACACGTTCAAAATGGTCTCACATATCCCCAGGTACTTGTTCGGAAATCTGTTCGTAATTCCGGCGCAGTACGCGTGCAATTTGTATTTGCCCTGACCTAGGCACCCAAGTCGAATACAGCTGAAATCATATTTTTTATTATATTGATTAAATTAACAAAAGCGATTTTTACGATTAAAATATTCAGAGTACATACTGATTTTTTTTGATAGTCTGTCGATCTCGAATAAAAAATAAATAAATGTAATCAAAAACTTCAGAAAATCAAAATCATAGGAAAAATCGTCAATGTCACTTTTTTGTATTTACTATAGTAGAACTCGTTATCTAAATATACAAATCGTCTTCTTTGAACAACTCTGCTCCATCTACAGGCTTAAATTATATGAAAATACTTGCCATCAAGCCAAAAACGTTGCTAATCAGACATTTCTTGCAAAGGTGATTTGTTTATTTGAAATTGATAAAAAATAAAAGAAAATATCTTTAGCCCATGCGCATACCACAACCATCCACACTTATACTACCCACACTCACACCCACACTCTAAATAATATATGGTCGTTATTAAGCATTCAATTCTTTTGATGTGCTGATATCGTTTAATCAATGCCCATTTTAAAACAGAAATAGTGTGCGCATTTTGTAAATAACTTTTGATAGAAGGTTGATAGAAAGCTGCGATTTTAACCGTTTAAAAGAAAACATGACACTCCATTGACTTGGGTACATCAGATATGTCGGATGAGTTTCTTTTTCGCGTCTCTCACTAATGTTTTCAAAAACTAGGCTTTTGGACTGGTTTATAAGATAAAGTTTTCTTTAAAGAATGAGAAAAAAGTCAACTCTTTATGAAAAATCTGCCGATAACATGCAGTCAAATATGGATAACTCATGATGGACTAAACCTTACAACATTCGACTTTCATAATTTATTACATGTTCAGTTAATGATTCTAATGCACTCCTGAAAATTGAAATCGTAAAACTTTTACATTAAACAATGCTTTATTTTTAACAAACTTGGCGATAGACACTAGGAAAACTTGTCAGAAAAATATAGTATACACAATTGGATACAGTTTCATATCATTTTGTAAACGGTGAAAATCACAGCTCTCTATCTAGTTTCTATCAAAAGTTATTTAAAAAAATCCTCAAATTTTTTCTTTCTTGAAATGGATATTAGATTCGTTACCGTCTCATTGTGCAAGAAGATCTGAACGAAACTATCTCCATGACACAAGAAAATAAAATCAACTAACACGTACGAGGTGAAATAAATAATTCAAAGACTCAATACAAAAATGTCTTCCAGAAAAGATAGTATTTCAAATGTTATGATTAAAAAACTACCTTCAACCTGCCTTGATTAGTTGAGTGAATGTTTCAACAACTGTATGAGTAATCACCAACAAATCGATAAGTAGAAAACAGCTAGAATCATTACTTTAAACAAATTGAGAACAGTTGTCCCAACTTATGAACAAATTCAACCCATCTTTCGTATGGCTACCAGCTCAAAAACTTTTCAAAGTATTTTGTTAGAGAAAGTAAAGCAATGGGCTTAATATAAGTACGTAATACCAGCTAAACAATTTGGATTTTGTGAGGTCTATTTACTAGAAACTTGAGTCCTGTCAGTACATCAAAAGATTAAATATAATTTAACGGAAAACATACCCACATTGAGCATCTACATGGACTATAAGAAAGCATACGATATAGTGTGGCTCATGAGACTTAATGTCAAATATTTTTGGTAACGCGAAATCAGCCATTTTTAGTGCATATGTCAGCCTCTCTCACAAAGAAGCTCGCTAAGTTCAAACGTTTTCATAATTTGGCATGCAAATATAGTAAAAAACCTTGAAGCCTTTTCCACGTTTCTATTTGCAGACGACCTTGTCACTTCAATAACCTCACGAATTCACAGGAACTATCAGGAAATGATAAAATTCATCAACGCAACAGGCTTCAAAGTTTGCTAAAGCCTCTTCGATTATGCGAATCGATGAAAACAGCCGGAATACATTTCGAAGACAGTTGTTCAAATTTTCTATTCACAAGTGAAGCAACCCGACGTTGAAATCAAAATAAACAATAATATACTAGACACTGTGAAAACTTTCAGATATTTAGGCTTTACATAGGCCTAGTGCTAAGGCACTGCTTTTTTTCTTATTCTTTCTCATTTTTTACTTGAATCTTTTCATCCTTCCCTGTACTACCAGCTAACCAACAAGAACTCTTTCGCAGAAAATATAGAGTAGGTCTGTGACTAATATATAGATGTCTGTTCATCGAAGAAGAAGACATGTTCAAGTTTACATGGCCAAAGTCAATTGAGTTGTACGTTTGAAAATACCTGCGAAAACAATTAGCAATAGCATACAAGACAGATCTAGGGTCTTCTCCATTCTTCGAAAATATAATTCATTGGAACGACTTCTTGTATTGGAAGACAAATAGAAAAAAACGAGAAAGACGTGGGATAGGACACCGTCTTCATCTAGCATCTATAAGAAAATTGAAAGAAGCGGCATCAGTCTCGCATGCTAACATGACTGTCATTCATAGATAGATATCAAATAGAAACATTCAGCTTCAATTCTAGCTCACGTTAATCGTTTGTCATGTCAATCTTCTTTAAAATTCGATCACTAATGCTGTCTTGATTTTTTTTTCTTTTCTTATTTCTTTTGTCTCTTGCTCTCTCTTGCTCTCTCTTCTCTTTCATCTATCTTCTCGCTTTTCTTTGTCTTTCTCCTTTTCTTTTCTCCTTCTTTCTCTCTTTTTCGTTCTCCTTTTTCTCACGCTTTTTTATGATGAATAACTGATCGCTAAGATATTTAAGTGTTAGTTATTGTCTCTTTCAGTGCCCTCCTATGTTTCTTCTTGTTCTTTTTTGAGTCTTCAAATTTTTAATGAAACTGTATTTCAATTCATTGCTAAACAAGCAATCTGAACACTTTTCTTGCTTAAATAAGAGAAGAACTACAAAACTAAATTGTTAATAAATATGTATCACTTCATGCTTACAATAGCAGCAATTCTTTTATTTTTAAGCGCTTCCGAGTGGCACAATAAATTGGTTTAAAGAACAAGCAGTTCGAAGTGTATAATGATGGTATGTACAACTGCAATAACTGGCTATCAGCTGTGTATGACAATGACTATCGAAATTATTTGTTTTACAGCTTTTCGTTTATATATGTCGGAGTTGACTTTAAAATTCAGTTGCCTTTAAAAAACAACTAAATTTTAAAGTCAATGTCGACATATATATGAATATAAAACATTAAGGTTTCAAAATAAAAATCAGTTTAATTTTTCTAATGTTTTTTTTGCTTATCGATGTTTTTCAAGGTGTACATATGTTTTTTTTATTTCATTTGCAATATTCAATGTGTGCAGATCACTGATGCATGTCGTTTCGTTCGGCAGTTTCGTAGTTTTCAACGTTCTGTGCTCATCTTGTGTAGATTCGTTATTGGTAGTGTATGTAATTGGAAAAAAGAGACAAAATAACGAACGATAAGAAGTGTTTTTATTTTGCCTCGTTGCAAAGGTAAAAAACAAACTATTCGACTATATAAGTAAACAGTATTATGTGCACATCACCAAACCAAACCGATAGGTTAGTGACAGAAAATTATCTTCATAAATTGGGTTTTGTTCATTTTGTTGTTGTGAGTAAGTTATTAGAATAATACCAAAAGCAAAAATAAATCTATTTAATATCCCACACGGTCTCAGATTTAAAATCTACGATCGTAAACAACGTTCGTATACGATCATATTTGCGTCGTGTATTTTTCTCGTATATAACAAGATAGCTTGCTAATGTTATACGCTTCACTTCTTTGTAGAAATTATTTTTTTTTATTTCTATTTTATATATTGACTTGATCGATTATATTGTTGTCTATTCAGTATAATATTTGAAATAAATACATATTATCATAATGCAATATCACTTCAAACCATAGTAGAATGCCTAATATTTCTTAAGTTGCCATAGACAACACTCATCATACAAAACCAATAATACACAATTACGTCTGTAATAACTTATACCACCGCATTTTGTGATTTGTACGATGCTTTATAACCATCCTGGTGCTTGTCTTAAGCGGTACAATAAGCATTAATTCAGAAAAATTTTCCTTTAACCTTTAGTTTTAGATTAATTACAATCACAACTCTAACAGTAACTATGCATTTATTTAAATAAATTCTATTTTTATTTTTAGATCATCTATAAAAATAAATGGAACAGAATATAATTATTTTCTAAAATAATGTTTATGTTTTGCTGTAGACTAACTACAACAAAAAGGTCAATCTGTAAGTATCGATTTATTTGGATAAATTTTGTATTTTTAGTTTTAAATTATCTATAACGAATAGTTGACCAGTAAGAATTTTACTTATTTAAAGGAAATTTTTTTTTTCAAATAAATAATTACTTATTATAAGATTTATCATTATCGATTATCTAAAAATAAAGAATAAAATTCATTCAAATGAGTCAAAAGTTACCGTTTGATTTGAGGTTGTGGTTAATCTTTAAAGAAAAGAATTTTTTTTTTAAATCAATAATTAGTTGCGTTTGGATTTATATTAATGGATAATCTGAAAAGAAAAAAAAAAATTTATCCAAATAAATCAAACAACAATTATTGGTTTCTTTAGATGAATTTTGTTTTTTCTGTTTTTAGATCGTTCATAAATATGAATCGAACAACAAGTAATCATTTATGTAAAAAAAGATTTTTTTTAAGACTAACCACAAGGACAAATCAAACAGCTGGTATTGATTTATTTGGATAAATTTTGTTTTTTCATTTTTAGCTTACCTATATATACGTATATAATTCGACCAGCAAGTAACTATTGATTTTAAGAAAAAGTTATGTTTGTTTTTTAGATTAACCGCAACGACAGATCAAACTGGAAGTGTTGGTTTATTTGAATAAATTTTATTCTTTATTTTTAGATTATCTATAATAATAAGTCTTGTAGTAAGTAATTATATATTTTAAAAAAATTTATTTTTTGTTTTAGATTAAGTTTAACGACAAATCAAACATCAAGTATTGATTTATTAAGGTAAATTTATTTTTTAGATTATACATAAAGATAAGGGGAATAGTGCGTAATTCTTTATTCAGAGAAATTTATCTTTTTTAGGTTAACTAGAACGGTCAATGATACGGCAAGTGTTAGTATAAATAAGTGTGACTGTCCAGTCTGACTGAACGTTCCAATTCTTGTTGTCTCAATCAGTTTCGATGATTGATCAGAAAAATGTCACGGCTTTGAGTATATTCTAACGCATGAAACCATGATATTTTTCTGATGTATCATCGAAACTGAATGAGACAACAAAAACTGGAACGTCCGGTCAGACTAGGAATCTCAAATATCAGATACTGAATTTTCTGGAGAGTTGGGAGGAGGTTGAGGGTAGCTAGAAAGAGTTTATGTGCAATACGATGACAAACAACATTGTATACAACCATGTACGACCGTTTACAGTGGTCGCATTGCGGCGTATGCGACTCAACAATATACGATCGTAATTCTGACTACAAGTAATACGACCGCACATGATCGTCTACGACGCCGTGTACGATCGTTTACGACTGTCGTAATGGTCATTTTGAGGCGTCAATATGATCTGCATATCAGACACAGTTGTGACACTTGTATGAAATCGACTCTAAGGATTGGCTATTCATTTGAAACAGCGATTCCTAGATGCTTGTGAGTTACTAATCCCCTTTATTCATTCTACTGTCTCCATCTCATAGTTATTTATTATTTTGATTAGTCTCAACTCATTGACGACTCATGCAGAACTCATTTTTTATTAGACGCAGAAACTACGAAATGATTTTCGTTTTGCATTAAGAAAACAAAGGTGAAGTTATCACCATATTCAAGTATTTTTACTCAGAATTTGTCCAGGGACTCGTTTCAACTGTTCAATTCTTCTTTCAAGTAGAATTCGACTAGCTCTATCAATTGGTATGATTAGATTTTCCAGAGCTCAAAGCGATCAGCTGAAAAATCGACTTTTCGATTTCCACTGTATGGGTTACAGGTACCCACAAAAGTAATTTCATCCCGGATTTGTTCAGAGACTTTTCCAACTGTCCTATTCTTGTTTTTAGTAGAACTCGACGATTTCTATCGACTAGTATGATCAGATTTTCCCTAACTCAAACAGGCTGTCTGGAAAAGCAATTTTTCTGTTTTACCCTAAGGAGATCGAGGTACTCTGAAAAGTAGTCTCACGTCAGATTCGCCCAGGAAGTTGTTCCAAGAATAATTCGACGAGCTCTATCAGTTGGGATAACCAGATATTCCGTAGCTGAAACAGGCCGCCTGAAAAATTGATTTCTTCTATCCCCAGTCCTGCGACGAAAATAAGCGAAAAATCGATTTCTCAGCCGACCTGTTTCAGTAATGAAAAATATAGTATTCCAATCGATGGAGCTCGTCGGTTTTTGCTTGAAACAAGCATTAAAGATTGGGAACAAGCTCCTGGACGAGTCTAGACTGGAATTACTTTTCAGACTAATCGAATACCAAGGGCAAAAAATGGAAAAATCGATTTTTCAGGCGATCTGTTTGAGTTATAGAAAATCTAACTGTACCAATCGATAGAGCTCAATGAATTCGACTTAGAACAAGAACAGAAGTTTTGGAACAAGTTCCTGGATGAATGTGAGTGTGGTTGTATTTCAGAGTTATCTGATACAATGGAAAAAAATGGCAAATCGTTTTCTCAGGCGACCTGTTTTAGCTATGGAAAATGAGATTATACCAATGGATAGAGCTCATCGAGTGCTACTTGAAACAAGAACACGACAGTTGTAACAAACTCCTCGGCGAATTCGGGATGGAAATACTTGAGTCTAGTGATAACTTTACTTATGTATTAAGAAAAGACTTGCTAGTGCAGTCCTCTTTTGGAGCTGAAATGTGGAACTACCGGGTGTCCCAAAAGTCATGATCATTTAACAAATGCATATCTCAATTTCTAATGGTTATTATGAATTTTAAATCATCAACATCTCTCACCATTCCTTTATTAGCATTTTCTTTGCCATTTTTTTAAAGATCAGCTGACTAGAACAATTCTCGAAAGCAGATTGTTCCTAGCATAGCAAAAAACTCGATAATCAGTGAAGTGAGGATATTGGGCAATCTCATCATTCTTGGTGTCATTCGAATTGACATAGTTGCATTTTTTTTTCGTTAGAAAATACGAAAACAAATGCTAATAAAGGAATAGTGAGAGATATTGATAATTTAAAATTCATAATAACCATAAAAATTGAGATAAATATATGAAAAATTTAAGTATTGTTTTCTGGCATTGAAGAAATGAGAAATTTTTCTTTAAAAAAGGAAACTTACTACTTTCTTCTATCAGCTAAAAAAAATTGTTGAACAAAACTTGATCAGTAAAGAAATTATATGCATTTGTTAAATGATTATGACTTTTGGAACATCCGGTACATAAAGTGGAAAAGCTCTGACAAACTATAGTTCTTTTGCAGGATAACCGACCGTCAGAGTAATGACTTCTATAATTTCTGCATTTCAAATAGAAACTTTTAATTTTTTGCTATGGATGTCCTATTTTTTGTTTGCATTATGCCTTTAAGCTCATTATTTTTAATATTTTTAAATACGATTTTCGTAGTTTAAGATTCTTATCATTAAAATGACTGAATTAATTGACAAATAAGTCTAGTTTACATATCAACGATATCTGTATCAGCTCTTATGCATCATTGTATATATTAATCAGCTCACAAACAATGATAATCACTATATTTCAAACCGTTAACTTGATCAGTTTTGCAAAAATAAACTCGAAAGTCTGATGCATGTTATTCTCGATTGCTAAAATCTGTAATGAGCGGATATATGGATGTGTGAGAAAGTAGAAGATCCACTCCCCCCCTCTCCCCACATCGCACCGACAACCTCACATCTACACCCACACCCACATCCACGTCCACTCATAAACATGATTGATCATGAACATTTGATGTTGTAGTGTAAACGTACAAAAATGTCACGAGAAACAAGAAAGTCACGAGAATCAAGCTCGTCACCCGAATCACGATCAACAAAAGACATACTCAAAGACCTATGTACTTACACTGTATCGTCAGCTGATCCAGGGGATCGTTTACCACACGACTGTTATATGATCATGGTTGGTCATTTGAAGAGTCAAGAGCATATGAAGATGTTGTTGGATATGAGTGAATCACAAGGAATATCGTCGACGAAAGAAGGAGATGAAGATCAAGCAGAATATGCAGTATTGAAATCCGAAAATGTTGAATCAATTTTGGAGCACATCAAATTAACAGGAAAGACTGAACAGCTTGAAAGCCAGCGTAAAAGTCATTTCGTCTATGAAGATAATTTTAATTCTTCTCTGACTACTATGATGGAAACACGATCATCATTCGAGAAACTTAAAAAGGTTTGTCGTATATATGAACACCGCGAAGGAGTTAATGTGGATAAAGTGATGGCTGAACATGAGAACCGTGCGAATGCGTCACACTCGTATTTTTGTGAAAGAAAAGTGCCACCTGACGAAGCCAAAGCTTTAGCATTCTCCATTGCCTTCTATACGGGTTCGAAGAGTGAAGCATGTAATCGTGGTGCCAGTCTTATCGCTCGGAAAAGTAATGGGCAAGTCCTTGAAGGTGACGTAGAAAACGAAATAAACGAAGCAGCTATTATTCTTTATTATTTGGTGAAAGCACTTTCATACATCCCTTTTTACTGGGGATATGTTACTCGAGCTTGTCAGCTTACATACGATGAATTGAAACTCTACGTACCTGGCGCTTTAATCACTTGGATCCAGTTTAGTAGTTCAAAAAAAGGTAAAAAAGCAGTTAATTCGAAAGCTTTTAAAGATCGAAATGTACTTTTTAAAATCTTCTCGTTAACTGGTCGTCCCATCAAACATTTTTCTAATTATCCGGAAGAAGATGAAATTTTATTTCTGCCCCATTCTACCTTTCTTGTTTTCAACCACAAAACGTATTATAAAGAGAGAAAACAAGTAATCTACATGCGACAAGTCGAACTGGGTTTATGCACATGGTCCGTGTTGTGGGTTGATGACCGCATATTTGATGAAAATTGGGAGAATAAACAACACATGGAATATGCAGCAATCAATGCACTTGATATAAATGTGCATTTTATTCCGAAATCGTCCACTGATAGTGCTCTATCCTTTTTACGATCTGCATTTGGACAGCGTTTGAAAAATCAGGACACATTCCGCATTGTAACTGATATGAATCGTACAAATGAAAAACCCGCTCATAATGCAGGTGCACGACTAATCAAAGCAATACGACAGATGGGTTTCAGTAATAAATGTTTGATTTTTACTAGTGACAAAAGAACAGCAGAACAAATTCTTCAATCAGAATTAAACTCAATAGAACGACAATCAGTTTCGGTGTCTACGAAAACCAGTGATTTACGGAATTTCGTAAATTTTGATCGAAGACCGACATCATCACAGCGATTATACGCTGAAGATTCAAACCACAACAAAAAATTTGGAAGCTCAGCGCATTCGAGTAAGTTGAAGACATGTATAGACTTCACAAATATAGTACGAAGGTATAAGAAAAGATGTGGGTGTTCCCTTTATCCACACTCAAAGCCACATGCTTTTCCCGTTCCAAATGTATCAGTCCTTTCTTACTTTCTATCTTTGAATGATTGTAGAAGATTATACAAACCCGTATAAATCAAGCACTGCTACTGCAGAAGTGTATCAAGGTGCGGTCGGTGGTGAGCATTCAAAAACGTTCATCAACACGAACAGTCAGATGATGCACAACGTCAATAATATAGACATTAACATTCTGATAAGAAATTGTACCAATCGAAATTTGGCCAATAATCGTCATAAGTGAGTATTCCGTGTGAAATAGAACATAAAACACAATTGTAAAAAAACAAAAAGTCTTTTTTAAGTCGAAGCAATACCAGATCTGAATCAATAAGGAGGAATGGGTTTATAGATGGAAGAATTCAAACGAGGTTTTCGTGCGTTTCTACTAAAAGGAAAAAAATGTTTAGTATTGAATTTAGAAAAATTGTAGAACTCGAATGTCTTTCTCCCCCTATTTCATCGTCTACGATTTAAAATAGTTTTTGTGCATATAGTAATTTAATTTTGAGCGTCATGAAGTGCAGTGACTTTTTTAGTGATCCAATGGTGCTTAGTAATATCTGATATAGATATAAATATGGTAGCATACAAAAAAGATTTCACAAGTGCTGATAGAGAAGATACGGATATACAGAGAGATTCAGAGTTGTGGATGGCGATATTAGCCATCTACTTAAAGGATTTTTATAGCTATACTTTGTTCTTTGTCTACTGAACCATAAAATCATATAGGTCATTATTCTAGAGGACGTTCAATATACAGGTATAATGTCTTAAATCACTATTTTGTGTCACAAAGTTTTAGCATTTGTCCTTCCTTCCATTCCTCCAAAAGAAACACTGCATTTTCAGTACTCAGTTTTATGCTTATTACTGTTTGTGTAGTTGTGTTTTGTTCACTACTGGCTCTTTCAATCCTATTCATTCATTACATTTTCGAAACCTTCTACATGTCAAAGAATTTCTTGAACATGCACATCAACCTCCGTGGGCCGTTCTTGCAGGATATCTCTCGCCGACACAGTATGTAGTTTTTAATTTGTTTCTCTTTCAATAGAAGTATATATATATATATATATAATACCTATTTGTTAAAGTGATTCGTATGTACATTCCAAATTGGGCGATCCTGCATGGATTCCAGCTGCAGATCGATGTCGACTTTGTGAAAAAGCTATCGAGTATGAAGGTTCAGCAGTATCATCTTGGATTGGCGTTTCTCGAGGTGAAAGTGAATGGGTTAATGGATTTGTTGACTTTGGTCCTGTTACTGAATATCTACGAGACTTTCTAAATAGCACACTTGTCGATCAAAACAAGATTCTGAAATATCCATTGCGTGTAGTATATGTCTGCGGATTGGATCATTTTAATAGATGTCCTTATGTTCAAACCATGGCAGCACAAAATAATATGTCTGTTGCTGTTGTCTACCGTGTGGGCTGCGACGAACAGCACATTGTTCATTCAGTAAAAACATCAGGTGTCTTCTACATTCCGTTAACAATAGAACGCACCAAACTCGCCGATGTCAGTTCGACACAAATTCGCCAATACTTTCAAAATCCGACCGCCAACAACACTAGTATTGAGCAAAATATATATCCCAGCGTTCATAAATATATGAGTAAAAAGTACAAAAAAAAATAATCCGCAATTCTTATATTTTCATCTTATCCTCAACAGACAGACACTGGAGCTTCCATTAATTATGTGTGTTGATGAGTGGCTGAAATTTTAAGAATTTTTTTAAAAAGGCTTGAAAAAAATTTTACCTCTAATGTATTCGATCCAAAAACAAAATCTTTTATTTAAGAATATTGAAAAAGATATAATTATGAAACAGATCCGAAAATCAATCATTGCACACGATTATATTGGTTGACAAAAGATATGCAATGATTGTGTGATACTTGCGAGGAAGACATATCAATCAGTAAATAAGATAGAGATATGAGTTCCTAAATCATTAGATTCGTCTCGAGAATGTGATACAAACAGATGATTCGCATCGAATATCAGCTTCAAATATTGTTTGTATGCGCATATTCATCATGTCATAAGCACGATTTCGATGTAAAAAAAAAGTTGGAATTAGAGCCTTCAATCTATTATTCAGAATTGGGCTTTTAGCTATGTAAATTATTGTATAAGAATGCAGAAATATAGTGAAATATAATCCTACAATCTTCTATGTTCATACAAGACCATATGGTTAAATCTTATACTTAGATTAAAGTAAGTTCTGATGGTTAAATTGTAGAGATGACGATATGGTATACGGATTTTGCATGAATCTTGAGTGTGGGTTTCTTTTTGTCCACACGCACCTCCTTTTTCTATGTCATCCGTGAGTTATGCCTTTACATTCATAGTGTACGTTATCAATGTTTTACATCTTTCACCATATACTTTCTGCGCTAGCACTTTCTTGAGACCAATTGATATAGTTTTTATCTTGGTTGACAGATACAACGTCAACATATTTTTTTTTCTCCCAGCTTTATCTTTGAGATAGTTAATAATAGACATGCTTGTTGATTCGTACATTCGTAAAGAAACGTCTAGTGTCTAAACTAATATGTCAAATGCATACTTATTGATCAAACGCCTATTGGATTATTGACAATTGCAAGACAGCAAAGCAAGACAATAGAGGCTGTTTTAATGTATCTACGATTCGAGGTTTTAAGAGTATGACGACATATCATTATCAAAACATGCAGATGATTTTTTCAATAATGTTGACGATATAATAAATGTGTTTCTCTCTTACTATACAAGAACAAGTGAAATCTGACACCCTAGCTGTACGACCAAAAAGAAATTGGTCTCTCTCTCGGATTCGCTCCACCGATCAACGTGTATATAAAGTCAGAGTACGGCTATAGAACCATACACATTACAATAGAATATGTTGTGGTCTTTGTATTAAATGTACGTTTACCTTTTTTGTGGAACTCACGTATATTTTCGAAGCCGAGGTCAATCATTTTGATCGTTGGAAATGGCGTCTTATCTGGCCTGAAATGGCTATAAAACGGCGAATTACTGCATTAATTTTGACCCCATTTCGCCGTAATCTGTCATACAGAATTACGAGTCATTTTTCTCGCTAGAAAACGACCATCGTTTTTCACCGATTTTGCTTCCGTAATCTGGTATGACGAATTACAGCGCCGTTTTTCGACATTGTACGTCGTTAATATGTCGTTTAAGGCCGTTTACGACGCCGTTTTGTTAGACCTGGGAGCAAATAGTGAGTGTCAGTTTTAAGTTCAAGTTTTTGCGACTCCTCCTTCCCATTACAGACACATAGCAACGTAAGCCCCCATTATCGACAGGCCACCATTACAGACCTCAACAACCGCACACAATAGGCTTCAGATTTATTTCATAATAGAAAAAAGCTCTTTGAACAGTATGAAGAATATGAGTTCGACTGCTGTACTATATTTCAATGTTTTCATAATTATTTGAAAAAAATTATTTTTCAGTTTACAAATGATGCATTAGGATAACAAGTTTGAAGGATGTACGTGAGTTCCACATTTCACCTTCATAGGAGCTGCGCTAACAAGCTTGTTTTTCTAGATTATTTTTTGATTAGTTATCAGTTGAGAAAATGCTGAGAAATCGCTTGATGATCGAGATCAAACGAACTTAATATTGCTAGATCTTCTTTAGAAAAAATAACAAATGCGTTAAAGAATGGATTTGCACCATGTTTTCAAAAGGTGTCGCATAATACGACACAGGTGGTACGTTTTATTTTGATACCTACAATTTACATCTTTGCTCATATTTATCTATTGTTCTCTTCTTTAACGTCGAACAGCAACGCACAACAATGAAAAAGACAAGCCATCTGTTTTATTTAGTGATTCTTTCGGTTTTGGTAAAAAGAAGTCGCATGGCACAAGTGGTGACAGTTTAAGATGTAGACGGCAAAAGTTTTTGGTTAATTTATTCTAGATAGTAGAAAAGTCTAGTTAGAAGATGAAAATTTTGAAATAGAATGATCATCAAACATGAATCATATTTTTAAAGCTACAGGATATTCATTCAAGCAAATTTCCTCGTGAGTATATAAACTGATCAATAAAACCTTGACGTCAAATGTTTCCAGTAAATGTCAAACAATCCTGTTTTTCTATGTCTCCATGGTTTCTGATCAGCCATGTATGTAATACAAAGTTTCAAGCTAGATCATCAGATGTCCTTTTGTTTTCTTCTTCCTTTCTTCTTATTTTTTCTTTCAATTAATCTTTCTTTTTATTATCACTTTTTGCTAGTTGTTGTTCATCTAGCTAACAGATTAATAGAGAGAATGACGAGACGTCAACACCCACATTTAGACAAGAGAAAAAAATCTATGAAGTAAATCAATTAATTTATTTCTTATTATGAGCTTATGTTTTTTTCTAGATTACAATATTGATTATTAAGTTAATCATGACATTAATATAATTTTATTGAATGGGTGACGATCTGTTCATTTGTCTTGCATCATGTTAGGCTACCAATACTAGTGGTGCTCTTGTTGGCAACGGTTCTTATGATCTTGAATGTATAAATCAATATACAGAACGCCATACTACATTATACCATAATACAGCAGAGATATAAATTAATAAAAAAAAAGTACTGATCAGAATTTCTATTAGAGATAGAATTCTCATACAATTCTTATGGAAATATTAAAAAGCGTTTTCTATTTTTTTTCTTTCAAATTTAATTATGATATAAAAGAAGTTGATATTTACTCAATAGCAAAATATCACACACGTTTGAATGAATTTCCAGACAAACTATATTCTCATATTTTATTAGAATAAACGAAAAAAGTATAATATATGCAATAGACAACCTTTTATCGCAAAACAAAGTCTTTAAATTAAGAGAAAATAATAGACTAAAGAATTTTTAATATGTTAAGAAAGATTTTGAGTCTTTCGATTAATATTTGATTTAGTTTATGTTGAAAATAACAATCATGAATCTTTTTATTGCTATTAGATACGCACATATTTTACAAAAGATGAACAATTAAATATATCTCAATTAATATGTCTATTATCACATATAAGTGATATATTTGTATCTTGGTCAATTGGTTTTGTTATTCTTGCTTGTACTATACATCTTGTTACAATAGTAAATTCAAAATGCTTTCCACAACCAACGCGTTACGAGTATTTGGACTTATATTACTAATGATACTATGTAGTTTAATATATAATTGGCATATTTTTTATTATCCAAATTTAGTTAAAACAACACTTATTAATAATGAAAATTGATCATTTACTTATTGTAATATTTTATTTGGTCGACACATGGGTTATTTTTCATATGATGGTTGTCAAGCTATACGAGACTTCTTATATAATGCTCCATTAGTTAATTTTATTGTTTCATCATTAATAACATTTACAATAGTTGCAATAACAAATATTATTATTATTGTATATATGTTAAAAGCACCACAAAAAACTATAGCAAGCGTTGATTTACATCATCATGATACATTATTATTAAAAGATGTTCAACCTTCTGAGCCATCAGATTCATCATTTAACAATATGCCAATACAAATAACAAAAAAAGATGTTAATTATGAAACAACGATAATATTAACTACAAGTTGTCTTTTTTTGATAACAAATAGTATTGCAATTATTTATATTTATGTTAAATCAAGTCATCGCTTACGTTTAACAAAAGATTTGAAAATCTTCGATGTGTATCGTCTTTTACGTATGTTAACATTATTCGATATAGTTTTAGAATTTTATATTTATTTTTTAACTGGAAAAAAATTTCATAAAGAAGTTTATCGTATTTTACGTGCAATACTTAAACATACACCATTAAGAAATTATTGTAAATGTACATGTTTATCATCATCAGATCGAACAACAAATATATCCAATTGACGGTAATGAACTTGAATAATGTTAATACTAATAATAATCAAATACTAAATAGTAAAAATATTTCGACAACATCAACAATGACAGCAATATTGATTCACCATAATGAAAAAAAGTACTGTGTTACATATATATTTGTGATTGATTAGAATATCGATAAGAAAAAAGAAACAAAGAAAGATTTTCAATTAAAATTATTGCTAAATGAATATACTGAAAATAATATTAAAAAATTTTGTAGCAACCTATATAAACATCAGATTCAACAAAGTAATTGTTCGGACTTGAATGTAGTTAAGTGAACTTAGGTATGGTCTGCATTTGATCTAATATCATATAAAAAAAACTTTAAAATGTACCTGGTGCAACATCCGAGACAACAGTATTCAAATTCAATATACTAACTAAAGGAAAATAAACCGACCGTGTTAGATCCGAAGTATGTTGAAGAATACCAATGTATGACATTGCTTCACTTGTACTTGATCTTTTAAAGACTAAATTTTCTCAAAGAAGTTAAATTAACTTTTTTGAAAAGCATAACGCTGTAGATTGACTTGAAAATGCAGTTGTCTTATATATAAGTATCTGGATGACAACACTACGCTAATTATATGCTTTCAGTAACTGTTTGTTTCTTCTTTTCTTGGTTCTCTTGCTCTTCTATACAATTGGTTGAATAATAAATTACAGTTACAGTCGATTTTCAATGAATCAAAGTTACTAATTAGTTATTTATAGCTTTCAAATAAAAGATATCAGCGTAAAGCTCTCCATAACTATGACTTTTCATGTTCAATTTAGAAACACTCACATGTATTGTTTCTGGTAAATTTCTCACTTAGGTGCTCAGAATAAATATTATTGAATTAAAGATCTCAAACTTTCTAAGAAAGTCTCGAGAAATACCAAGTTAATAATGTTTTGACAAAAGCAAAACTTAAATTCTATTAACCACGTAGACATAAGAAAATAATATTATTCAGATATGCTATTTCTTCATCCTACAATGGTCCTTGCAGCGTTAATGCAGAATTCGAAGACAAGTGTCCATCAAAATCAAGCATATGGATATATGTCACGAGAGAAAAAGCCAGAGAGAGAAAGTTCTATTCAAGTTTATAGAAGTGGCTAAAGTTCGACTCATTCCTGTCGAAATAAGCACCCATATCGAGCCTATCGAATGTCGTTTGCTGCTCATAAATAGCTTTGATTTCGGGTTCAGTTAGATGGAATGAATAGAAACGTATATCGGCCAAACGGCATACATTTTGCGAATTTCGAGACCTGTAACGGATAATATGCCATGGGAAAGACTTACAAGATGTTGAAGTATTTTGCATTTGGCTCACCAATCTCTCCGTTTGACATTTCTGACCGTCTAACCAAAATGAGAAAATCGACTGGTATCCATTTTCGTCCAATTTATTATTAAGAGTTATATGAACCCATGTCTTTTCTAGTGTCTCACCATTGGGATGTGTCCAATAATAGACGATACCATCCAACGCTATGAGTTGGCGTGGGTCGCCCCAGAAAAAACATCCAACTTGTGCTGCTTTCGTGCAATTTTCAGGTAAGTTGATAACTAGATAGTCACGGTGATCCGGCACCCAAACCCAGAAGGCAACTGAAAAGGAGGACAAGTCGGTTTTGTTTTTTCGATTTAGAACATACCAATTGTCATGTCGAGCAAGTAACGAGAGGGAACCATCGAAATATTTCGGCAAAAGGTGCTTTTCATGTTCGAGTGCTGCAGAGTGAGTTTCGCGAATACAGATTAATCGTTTATCGCAGATATGTCGAGCGAGTCGCCGCGAAAAGTAGATCTGTAAGAACCTTTTTTCGGTAATCAGTGAATTCCATAAACGACAGATGGATGATAAACGAACAAGGTCGGCTGGACACGAGATTCGCTCGAAGATTGACTGAAGAAGCTCAGGAGGTAATGTTTCCATCGTTTGTGCTTGTATGCGAATGAAGCAATACTCTTCATGCTGAATTAGCAAACACTGATAAGAACAGTGTGCAAATAGAAGTGCTATTTAAGAACATGCGAGTTTATTTCGTTCTCTCGTGACAAACTACTATTGACATCAATTGGAAGTAACCAAAGAAAACTATGAGAGTGTGGGTGTGGTTCCTCTTTTTACCCAATCTGACACCAAAAGCAACACTCAATTTGGACAATATGGGTATTTTGGCTTTGAATATGAATCATAAAAGTGTATCAAGAGTTAAGAGGAAAAATATGACTTCAAAATTAAAACTGAAATATTCACTAGTCCACATATAAATTATCAAAGATAGTTAATCATTGTACTGCTTTAAATTTAGGAACTCATGAAATTAATTTTCAAGCTTTTGATTGATCCTATGAGAAAAATCAATGTATTTTAAATCCTAATGATCGATGATCAAATGACGACTTGAACTTAATAATCGATTATAGTGCTCTTCGTCTTGATTCATGTTTATTCAGTAAAGCTAAACCAGAGAATATGATAAGAGTTCGTCAGACAAATTTAACAATGAATTCTACAAATAAATTTCTTTTGTTTTATCAGACACAAACATGTTTAAAAAGCAGGTTTTTAGTATAAAAATGTTTTATTCTGGAAATAATAAAAAAATGCAGAATAGAGAAACTAATATATTCGGACTATTTGTTGAAATTCATCACAATGTATTACTTAAAAACTAACGTATGCTAAGTTGAACGGTTGGGCCCATTTCTGATGGTTGATAAACATTAGGACGTGCTTTATATCGTTTAGTTGCTATATCAATTTCATATGTTGCTCTACGAAT
Source organism: Rotaria sp. Silwood1 (assembly GCA_905250075.1). Lineage (NCBI taxonomy): Eukaryota > Metazoa > Rotifera > Eurotatoria > Philodinida > Philodinidae > Rotaria > Rotaria sp. Silwood1. Next base: position 37,751 of record CAJNOP010000121.1, read on the forward strand.
ATAATTGATTGTTATGTTTTCTGAAGCGGGAGCATGAATATGTCCTAAGCAGACCTAGAAAAATCATAGACATTAACATGAGAGATCTGTTTAATTATATATATATATATATTTATTTACTTGTTTTCCGAGTGTAAAACCATATGCTGCAGATGTAACAAATCCACAAAATACACCATTACGATAAATAGGTTCACCACTCCATGGCCTTCAAAGAAAATTCAAATTATACTGTTCATAAGAAAAAAATAAAATACCATGGATCTGAATCCAAATTGTGATCTTCAAGAAGAAATTGAACAAATCTTTTTTGTATACCTTCTTTTCGTTGTTTTAATAGAGCTTCTTTGCCAATAAAATCTTTCTACAAGATAATTTAAACACATATATAAAATGGATTTCAATTCTTTTTACATCAAATGAAACATGAAATTCTCGATTTAAATGAAATGGTGTTGTTTTCTTATCGATATCATGTCCCCAAGATGGATACATGCGTTCAATTCGAAGAGTTCGTTGAGCAAAATATCTAAATTAATACAAAATTTAGAATTAATTAAAACAAATAATCTTACCCAGCATTTATAATTCCATAATCTTTACCTTGTTCCATTAACATATCATATACACATAAAGCATACTGAAAGAAAAAATAGTTAATTTATATAACAAAAAAAAAATTAATTTTACTTCTGATGGTATATAAAGCATAAAACCATCTTCACCAGTATGTGTTAATCGCATAGCATAGATATGACTAACAAAACCAACATCGATTTCCTGAAAATAGTTCAATAGTTTTGAATGATAAAAAAAATTTTTCAATAATTTTGATTTAAAAAAGAAATATCTTATTTTTGATCTATCTTCAATCTATTCATAATGTTTTTATATACGACTTACTTGACAAGTCATTCTTGCAAAATCATTAAAATTTTCATCACTCAATTCAGCTAATAAATATTTTGCTTTTGGTCCAATAACATTCAATGCTGTATAAAGTGATGTTACATCGGATAGAAGAACAGAACCATCTTCTGGTACATGAGATTTAAGCCATTTCATATTACGAGTAGATTGTGATGTTGGACTAACTAAAAGAAAACTAAGAACAGAAAAATCATATATATATATATATATATGTCTTTAAATAATAAAATCTTTATCTTACTGATAATCATCAAGACGTATAACAGAACAATCATTTTCATAACCACCGTGTTCATTTAACATTCCTGTATGAACAACAGTACCAACTGGTTTATCAATATTATTTGCACAAAGCATTTGTAGAAAATCCACAACACTTCGATTAGCTGATTTAAGTTCATATTTTGTAAATGATGTCATATCAATAATAGCTACACCTTTTCGACATACATTATATTCTTTTTTAACTGTATTAAACCATCGTGCTTTACCAAATGTACCTTGTTTACTTAAATCTTCAAAACCTTTGCAAAAGAAAAGAAAAAATAAATACAAGAAAAAGTTCTTTTATTTCGTTAAAATACTTTTTTCGGGTTCATCTGGTTTAAAAAATAATGGACGTTCATAACCAAGTACTTCACCATAAACTGCACCAGCTGCTTGTAATTTTGGATGTAATGGTGAAACACGTAATTTTCGTCCTGTTTGATATAATGACATACCATATGTTGGATATTTTAATGAATATTGTTTTCCTAATATCAATCATCATATGCAAATAAAAGAGAAAAAGAAACAAAAGGTTACATTTTCTACCTGGTATTTCTCGTAGACGATCTTCAAGAAAACGTTTATTTGTATGTAAACGCATAAAACGACGTATATCAACTGGCCATGTACTTAACTCTGTATTTCCTTTATGAATTAATTCAGCCATATATTTTCCAATACCACCAGCAAGTGCTATACCCTGTCCATTTGCACCAGATGCAACAAAATAATTATCAATCTAGAGATTTATGTTTTTATTTAAAAACAAAAAAATAAATTTTTAGTCAAATAAATAACTAACTTCAGCTGATTCATTCATAATTAATCGACCATCTGGTGTAAAACTATCAGCACCAGTGATCAATATTTCGTAATCACTTTCAGCAAGAATAGGAAATCGTTTTATTGCATTACTTAATATCCAATCTATTAATAATTTTCTAATAGATAATTAATTCAATAAAGATAACTTACGAAAATCGTCCCAATTATCAGGTAAAAGAGAATAATGAAATGTATCTGGAACACCATTTGAAAAAAGAGGTTTCGATTGACTTAGAAAACCACCAACTAATACACTATCATCTATTAATGGTTGAATATAAAAACGTTCGTGTGGATTATGAACAATGGGAATATTGTTTGGAAAATTTGCTACTGGTTTTGTTTTTAAACATATATATTCTAATCAAAAATTTTTATTTAATATTTAATTTTTTCTTTTATCATATATAAATTTACAAACTTACCACATGCTAGAGTAGGAATTCTAACACTTGGTGAAGATTGAAATCCAAGTTCTCGTGCCCACTAATAAAAAGAAAAATAAATGTTTGTTTTGAATATTATTCTAAAATAAAAATGATATTACCATTCCTGTACAATTAATAAATACATCACATTTAATATCTCCTTGTGATGTTATGGCACTTGTTACACGATCATATTGTCCAGCACGTTGTTTTTCTGTAAGAATTTCTTTGACATAACAATCTTCAATAATTTTAACTCCTAAAATTTATTTATAGAATTTTAAGAATAAAAATTTTGGTTTTTTTTTGGTTTTTCTTCACCTTTATCTATTGCTAATTGAGCAAAAGTTAAAGCTAATGGTACAGGATCAACCATACAATCATTGGGAATCCACAGACCACCCTAGAAATAAATATATTCAAATAAATGATATTTTATTGATTAATATCTATACCCAAATTTCTTGTGGAGCAATAATTGGTACTTTTTCAATTAATTTTTCTAAGTTTAATATGTCACAATTAATATCTAAGGCTTTGATTATAGAATATTGTCGTTTAAGTGTATGAAGTCGATCAGGTGTTTGAGCTATCCATAAACTACCGGTTTCATTAAAGCCTACGATGAAAAAAGAAAATTTGCATTATTAAAAAATATAAAAAAACTTTTAAATTTTACCAATATCATGTCCTTCTTTATGTAATCGTTCATATAATTGTCTTGAATATTTCATAAAACGTGTTTCAATGACTGTATCTTGTATATGAGAGACTCGTCCAGAACTTTGCCACGTTGTACCAGATGCTAATCTATTTTTATTTCAGAAAAAAAAAAAGAATCCTTATTACATAAAAAGAAGAACATTATTGAACAACTTAAACTTCGCCATAGACTTTCAGACACTATCGAATGCCTCATTCAGTCATATATGGATATGTTAAACACAATAATTAGATGTATGTATTGTGTTTAAAATAGAAAAATACTATTAAAAATCACTGCGACGAAATTTATGTTTCCTACATTTTTATTACCTTGCTTTTTCAATAAGTACAACATCTTTAACACCAATTTCACTTAAATGATAAGCTATTGATTGACCAATAATACCACCACCAGCAATAAGTACATGACATGATGAAGGAAGTTTTTGTGTTAATAATAATGTTGGAGTTGAATGAGTATGATGAGGAACAGTTGGAGATTCATGTTGATCATATGATACTAGACGATGAGAAATATAGGACAAGCGATAATGAGTATTGACCTTTAAAAAATGTTGTCCATAAGAAAATAATTTATGCTGCAGCATGTAAGCTGAGAAGCATCTGAAAGAAAAGGAATCTAAATTAGAAAATTATAATTTATAAAGATTTATAATGTTAAGTATTTTGTATGGATAATGATTATGATTAATATTTAGGTTTTTATTCGGAATTTCATATTCGTTTTTTTTTGTTTATATTCGATTTGAATTAAGAAGAAGAAGAAGAAAAAGAACAACTCTTCAGTACTTTGAAGTACAATACTCTCACTGATACTTCATGATACTTCAAAATACTTAAGAAGTACTTTTCTTCCTTTTGATTGGAAGCATCATATTTTTCTAAATTTGACATGATTTTTGTTGAATAAAATATTAGTATAGTAAGAAAAAAAAAAAAATTTTAAATAATGAATATTTTTTCTTGAAATAAATAATAGAAAGAACGAATATTCGTATCTATTTTCTTTGTATTTTATTGCCTAATGAACTAGCAATAAGAAATACATTTTCATAACAATAAAGCATATTTATTATATATCTGATGTGGTAGTATAACTAAATGTCAAACGTAAATTTTATTTGTTGAGAAAATCAACGAAATAATTTAATAGCATTAAAAATCATTTATAGAACTATGAAGATTTAAATTAATTTTACTACATTATCATTCGAATAAGACTGTTGATTTTAGTTTTTTTTTCTTCAAAGTATTAAAACAAGATAGTATTTTTGCTTCTTTACTAAAAAAAACCAAAATGTATTATGCATGCTGTGAGAAAATATATGATAAATAAGTTTCTGCTTTTGTAATATTTCTAGGCAAGTAACAGCTTGATTATAGGAAACAATCAGATGTCTATGATCCATAAAAACTCGAAAAAAAAAAAGAAGAATTCATGAATGAATATAAGACATTAAAGAAAAATTATATATAATAATTATAACTAAGACTTATGATTTTCCAATATCGAACAAAATTGATTTGTTCAATCATTGGAAAATCGATATCAATGATTATTTCTTAGGAAATTTCGACAAATTCAACAAAGGATTCATGAGAATCATAGATTCTTAAATCCATATTGTTCTTTATTTTCTTATTTTTACTTCAAATATAGATAATCTGATAGCATTAAGGTACTTTTTTTAAATTTTTTTCTTGTAATTCTAATCGTACTCTCTGTAAACAGTATTTATCATAAAAATTAAAGATATTAAAATTATTTTTGCAATTCTATTGTCAATATAGCTCAGTGATAGACTGTCAAATGAATTAAACGAAATTTCTTTCTTGTAAACATTAAAAGATGTTTTCTCAATGAGTGGCATCTATATATAATTTTGATACAATAAATAGATCCAAAATATTTTTGTATGATATAGAAGACAATTGATAAAAGAATCATAATTATCATATGTTTACATGGGGGTGTCAATATATTGTCTAGAATTATTTTGACGGAAAATATAGAGAGCAATACAAGTCAAGTGTTATCGGTTTATAGCACATATTTATTGAAACTTACTTGTAATAAGAAGTATTTCATTGAATTATAAAATAAATTTAGATTTTTTCAATATCTAAATTATCGTATATAATTCCTTACTTTAAAGCTACTTATCAAATGCATAACTAAAGCTGAATTTAGTAAGAGAATATGAGTCATTCATGATATAATAGTATACCATAGTTAGTAGTGTAATATAGTGACATAATAGTAAATAAACAATATTCTAATAGTATAATTATTGAATTATATTATATAAATTTTATTTTAATAAAAATATTTAATAAGATTTTTTCAAGAAAAATAATTTATTATATATATATTTAACTAAAACTACTAGCGCTCTGCTTTAATTTTTTGGTCTTTTTCATTGGTAAGTTTTATTCAAACCAATGATGATGATAATATAAGAAAGAATATTTCATTTTCTTACACAAGAACAAAAACATATATATGGATGAAGAATTAACTGTATTAAAATCAATTTATTTGGATGATTTAATTATCAATTATGATAAAGAAACATCCATTTGTATAACAATTCATTCGAATGGTGATGAAAATGATTTTGATCCTGATAAACGTTTTTTATGTATAACATTAATTGCTCAATTACCATCAACATATCCTGATATTGATTCACCTAAAATAACACTTTGTCGTTCACGTGGTTTAACTGATAAACAATTAGATGAATTAAATTCATCAATATGTTTATGTCTTGAATTAAATTCTGGTTCATGTGTACTTTATGATTGTATTGAATTAATACGTTCAAAATTATCATTATATGAATTACCAGATGAAATTTGTGCTATATGTTTAACATTAATTAATAATCGATATGATATAATAAAAACAAATTGTCATCATTTTTATCATAAAAATTGTCTTGGATCATATGTAAATTTAAAAAAAATTGAATTAGAAGAAAAATATCAAGAAGCAATTAAATGTAAATTTGCTATTGAAAAAGATTTTCGTAATGATATTGAAGATCCTGTATGTCGACAAATATTATCAAGTAATATTATTGAACAATTACCATTATCATCATTATCATCATCAAATGAAATAATTAATAATAATAATGAAGAAAATCAAGAATTAATTAGAAATCTTTCATCAAATATAAGACAATGGCAAGAAAAAACTCATGCACTTTTTCAACAACAAAAAGAAAAAGGAGGAATTATTGATCTTGATAAAAATCAAGATATAATAATTATTTAATTTTTTTACGAATAGTAAGGTTATCTATAAGTAATAATTTCCCATTGATTTCATAATGAACTTGCATATATATATATCTGATAAGTCAAGATAATTCTACTTGGAATTAATTATGAATTTATCCCTTTTCAAAAAAAAAAACAAAAAAATCGAAATTAAGATAAAATGTACGAAAAAATAGTTTGTGGTCTTATCTTTTAAAAACGATAATGATTTTTTTTTTATTATGAAAAATCTTTTCGAATTGTATATTCCGGAATTCTCGATTTTCTGTTTGAAAAAGAACGTACACAGCTGTTATTCTTATTCTTCACATAAAGAAGAAAGGATTTTTAAAAAAAAAGGCAAGTTCTGCAATCCGACATGATCTTTCAAATTGAACAAAAAAAAGAATACAATTAAATCTATAGAATGGAGATCCATAGAGAATTTTTTGATCCTTTTTTGTTATTGGATGTAGTTCGAACATGTGTGTTGATATGAAGGTGAAAATTTGGAGTAAGATTAATTTTTAACGGTGAACTTAAATATATTGTAACACTATTTATCTATTATATCTTCATTTATTAGTATTTTTTTTTCTATGGATAGATCCATATTTGTTTTTCTACTTAGAATTGTTACTTATATATAACCTTTGCATTCTCTAAAAATGAATAATATATATTTTTTATGTCATTTATTTTGTTTTTTTTTTGGGGGAATTTTAGATTTGATAAAAACAAAATATTATGTCGAAAGATTCAAATATTCTTTCAATATGGGGAAATAAAGAATCAATGAATTTAAATTCATTAGTACTTAATAATATTTTGGCATCACAATATTTTAAAGTTAATTTATATGAAAAAAAAACTTATCATGAAGTTGTCGATGAAATTTATTATCAAGTAAAATCTTATAATATAGATTGACTCAATCTTTTATTTTTATGAATTTATATTTTTTCATTAGGTTAAACATTTGGAACCATGGGAAAGAGGTAGTCGAAAAACATCTGGATTAACTGGCATGTGTGGAGGAGTATGTAAAACATATTTTCTTTTTTCATATAGATTGAAAAACTCAAAACAAAACGTTATATTATATATGTACGAACAATATCATTGATGAAGAAGTCTTGTCATACGATTAATTAGTTTTCAAATTATTAGAGAAACTCTATTACGATCAAAGAAAGAGTTAAATAATTCATATCTAAAGTTAAAAAATATGTTTTTGTTAATTTTTCAACTAAAAAACTATATGATCATCTTTAAGTCACTTTCAGGTTCGAATTCTATGAAAATTAACAGTCAAATATTCTACATTGAAGACTACATAATGTCAGAATTTTAAATATTTTCAAATGTAATACTTTTTGTTAAGATTAATATCTTACATATCGAACAGCTAAAAAAAGATGAAATATATGTTATACAATACTCTATCTATGTGTTTTCAGCTTAGAATGTTGAACTATTTATTTCTATACAGAATTATTCTATATACATTTGTAAAGAGTCAAATGAAGAAACTTTTAGTAAAATATTCAAATCGAAATAATAATTATTGACAAAAATTTGCATGTAAATTTTGAAAAACAATCTTAATGATGATTTCAAAGAAAATATAACATAGTCTCAATAAAATCTATCTATTTAGGTACGTGGTGTTGGTGGAGGTGGTATTGTATCAACAGCATTTTGTTTATTGTACAAATTATATACATTAAAATTAACAAGAAAACAAGCTATTAGTTTAACTATTCATACAGATTCACCATATATTCGTGCACTTGGTTTTATGTATATTCGGTATGTTAAGAATTGTATTTTTATGTAAATTGAATTATACCTTTTTTTTCTTCTGTTAAAGATATACTCAACCACCAAATGAATTATTTGAATGGTTTGAAGAATATCTTGATGATCCAGAAGTAAGTGAGTAAATTCTAATAAAAGAAAACTTACTATGATGAATCTTTGTTTTTTTTTTTTTTGATTAGACATTAGATGTAAAAGCTGGTGGTGGTTGTATTATGTCAATAGGTCAAATGCTTCGTCAATGGTTAACACAAATTGAGTATGTGTATTTTATTTTGAATTTTTTTTTTTTAAATAACGACAATTCTTTCTAGATGGTTTGATACATTATTTCCTCGTATACCGGTTCCAGCTCAAAAAGAAATCATGGAAAAATTACATAAACATGGACCATATAAACAAAATAATTATGATACATATTCAAGGTATGTGAATTGGGAAAGTAAGCAAGAATAATTATTTATTTTAAGATCAATAATTATATCTAGATTTTTTTTTCTTATTTTTAATACCATATAGTTATGACAATGATGTCGAACAACAAAATATGACATCATCAAATGCTATTGATATGCCTGAAACATTTGGTAATATAGCCTCATCATCAACTGATCGTAATGGTTATCATCATCATGTATCATCCGATTCATATCAAAATAAAAAATATCGGTAAGAACTAAACTGTAAAACTCAAAATTGATAAAATTTACTTTCTCTCTTTGTTTTATTTTTTTAGATCATCTCGTGATAATCGTTCTCGATCACGTTCACATGATCGAAATAGATCACATAAACATCATCATCATCATCATCATTATGATCATCGACGACGAAGTTCATCTCGTGATGATCGACGACGACGACATCATCGATCTCGATCACCAGCAATATCGGATACTCGTGCACGTCGTGATCGTTCATGAAAAAAAAAACAAACAATCATAGAACTATAGAAACTACATATATACATTTTAGTTAATTAAGACAAAAAAAAAGAGTACTTCTATGTTGCTTTTTTTCTGCATGTTAACAAAATGAAGTTTGTAAATACAAACAAACAAAAAAAAGTTTCAATTTTTTTTTTCTTCAGATATTCCTATGTAGTTTTAATATGATTGATAAGATGATTAGTTTGAGTTTGTAATAGGTTGATTAATTATTCTATTCGCATCAAATGATTATTTCAATATTAAAATTAATCAAGCTGTTTTTTTCTTCATTGCTGATAAATAATTTTAAATATAACAATACTTCCTATACCTAAGTACTACAATATTTTGAACAATCGTCGGACACTTAGTTTCTGGTTTTATAAACAATAACCAGCTTTTCTAATGCGAGCAACATATGTTCTGTCAATTGTGTATAGGTCAAGAAGAAAAAAAAAATGTTATTATGTGTATTTTGCTAGATAGACAATCATAGGACATATCTAAGAAGCAGATGGATTAATCGTACATTTGCAAAGAATAAAAACAACAATAGTACCTGAAGTCACATAACATCAGTTGTGTATTAATCAATATTTATACGTTATAAAAGAAAAGAAACTGAAAAACATCTCATTAATGAACATTTTCGACCAGTTCCATTGGTGCTCAGATCAAAGAATCTTTTCGTGTATTAAAAAGTAGTAAGAAATAAGTGTTATCTATTTTTTATCAAAATCAACTAGTGAGTATGCATAGAAGATAATAAAATTCGGTACTGACAATAATACTATTTGATTTTGATGCATATTATTACTTTCGTTTTCATAGATTTTTAAGATTAATGAAGTCTGATTTACTTTGAAGAAAACAAAAAAGAAAAGTTTAAGTGAAAGCAATGTTTAACATATTTCTATTGAGATAGAAATTAAATTTAAAATTATTAATATTTACCAAATTCTATAGATCAGTTCTTTTAATTGATTAGAAATTTTCTAACAAAATCAGCTATTTTTTTATCAATCTAAATTTTTTTTTTGTTAATCGTCAATTGAATTAGATTGATTCAAAAATTTCTCGATCGTTTTCTCATAAACCGATTTTCTATTTTAATCAATACAAAAAATTTTAAGATCAATAAAACTTTACACTATGTGTTCACTTTTTTGATAAGAAAACAAATTTTCATATTCAACTAAGAATATCCCAAAGACTAGCCAATGTATAACCTTGTGGCAGTTTTTCAATAGCTAAACCAAGTTCTTCCGAATAAACAGGTTCATGATCATGTTTACCAGTATCAGTCAAATAAGTCTAACACAAAAAAAAAGAAAGAAAGAAAACGTAATTATTTTTAGATATGAATTTAAAAAAAAAGAAACATACTGCATATGAATCTGTATGTTCTCGACTTTGTAATATTTCAATATCATCAACTTTACTTTCTAAACGTGTTGTTGGTTGATCAGGTTGTTGTTCTTCTATTGAAAATTGTACACCAAATTCTGGATTTGCAAAATAACTAAAAGAAATTATTGGAATTTTTTTTTTTGTTTTCTCATCGATGATTCATATGAAATCATTCATTGACTTACGTTCTATGAAGTGTAATAAGTTCTTTATGAACTTCTCGAAGTTTTTCTTCAGGTGCTAATTGAAATCCAAGTAAATAATTTCCACTCTAGAACAAAAAAGACTTTCTCTTGAAAAAAAAAAAAACAAAAACAACACCTTCATGAAATTTACTTACATATGGTGTTGTTTCAATAACAAGTGCTAAACCAAATTTTGAATCTCGAACTTTAATACTTTTTGTTTGATAATATGGTACACTAACATTAAAATTTTCATTTAATTCTGCATGCCATATAACACGAATATCTGTTATATGAAAAATACCAAGATTACCCTTAAATTAAAGTAAACAACTCAAATTTTTCTAATACAAGAAAAAAAAATATTTACTTGATCCGATGAAAGATTCCAAACGCCATTATATCGATTATGTAAACGTTCTTTAGGTAAAATACGTAATTGACCTTTATTAAGTAATGATGAACGAAGACGAATTTCACGATAAAGACGTGATGAATCATATGCTTTATGAACAGCAACAACTGAATTAAGCATTGCACTTGAACCAGAAATAAGATTAGTAAATATAAATTCATAACGTGATGAACCAGATTTTGTTAAAAGATATAATGATTCTGTACTACCACGAAGTTTCTATTCAAAAAAAAAACAACAATAACAATTAAAAGTAGATTGAATAGTAGTAATACTGATTTTGCATTTCGAACAGTTATTGTTACAATCGAATAAAGACCAATAGCTTACAAAGAAAAAAAAACAAAATTATATAAATAAATTTTATTTTTGTAATTATTTATTTACATACAAAGATTAACACGTGGTGATGCATGACTATGCCAAATAAGACGAATATTGGATATAGTAAGTTTTCCTATATGAGACAAAAAGAATAAAAATTGTTTAATATTTACGTAAGAAATACATAGAAATGAGTGTAAGTTTAAGAACTCAACAATGATAATAGTTAAGGATTTGTAAAAATTTTCTAAAACTCAATAGAAATCTATATAACTGTACTCAATATATACATGAGTTTTGTTTACCTAACATTAAGATATGAGAATATAAAGATAATAGATTTTACAATACGATCATTTTGATTGTTAGAAACTAGTGGCGGATTTAGAGGGGGAGGTGCGTCGAAGCGGTCGCACCCCCCATTCAAGAAAACTTTTCCGATTTTTCGCAGGAATAACGCAAACGAAAAAACAAGTTGTTACTATCTTGAATGCATCTGAAATTACGCTTTTTGCCTACAATCGCACCTCCCCCGGAAGAATCCTAGATCTGCCACTGTTAGAAACAGTGAATTATTATATGCATTTTCATCATCGTCTTAAATGTGAATTATTTATTTTAGTTTTTGAATAAAATTAATCATTGATTTACCTTTATCACCATTATTTCCTTTTGTATCTTCGACTGAACTAAGTGTATCAATAATAAATTCACCGGAACGACATTTAAGATCACTAAAAAAAAAAACTATGATTTGTTTATAAGAAATATATATGTGAAATAAATTACTTCGTTGGAACATCAAATCGAATTTCTCGATCATGCCATACAGACATATTTATTTCTTGTTCTTTCGATGCCATGGAATTTGTTTTTGTATTGATTTTGATAAATTAACAATTTTGTTTTTCTACTTTGTAAAAATGATGTTTGACTTTCACATCAATCAACCATTATGTTTACTAAAATCAAAGAGGTTTCTTCTCTTCTATAAATCTTTTCTTTTTTTTTTTCTTGCATTTTACAGATGTCACTTTGTTCTTGTTCTTTATGTTCGACAATGTCATCATCATTATCGTTACGATCGAGTAAATCAAATAATTCTTTATTATCATCATCATTATCTTCAATAACAACTGTTTCAAGTCAATCTAATAATGAAGTAATATTATGTCTCTCATTTAAAATAATTTCTTAGTAAACTTAAATCATTTTTTTTTTTAAGCAACGAAGTTTAATTACTGATAGTGAAAAATGGCCTGCTCCACCAGTAGAAGAAACTCGTTTGCAGGAAAATATTATTCAAGATAATTGGCGAATTGAAAAAAATGTAAGTATGAAAAACAAAACTATGAATCTTAATAGAATATCAATACTTTATTTTTTATTTAGATTTCTCTCAAAGAGCAACAATTGAATAAAAATAGTTGTATTCTTAAAGCAACAATGACAAATGAACAAATTCTTATTTGTGATTCATCATCAACTAGATCAAGAATAATTCCAGGCAAACATGTTTCGATGAAAGTAGTATTTCATTTTTAATTTGTATTTGAATATTCTCTTGTATGAAAGGCTAGATTACATTTACTCATCATGAACTATTTGATTTTGTTCTTGTTTTTCTTTGTATCTCATGTGAACTTTAATAAATAAAACAACTGATCGTTTTTCTTTTTACTTATGAAAACTTATATTCAAATATTGGATGATTTTGTTTGTGTTGCTACAAAATGAACGTCAGTGTCACAGATTAGAGTGAGTCAAGCAATTTTTCAAGTCGAATTATTTTTGTCAATGGTTCAGTTTTCTGTTATTTTTCTCAAGAGCATGTGATCTTCTCTTCACGTTTATTTGTGTCCACCTGGCATCGCAGTCGTCCTATATTTCCTATATTTCCTATATTTTTCAAAAAATTAAAGATTATTATGGAAAGAACCATATTTCCTTTAAATAAGTGCCTAGCATGTTGTTTAAATATTATCAGCGGCGTTCATAACATAATATAAAGCACTAAGGGCAATATTTTCTTTAAATTTTTTCTATCTTAATATCACTTTAAAAAAAATAAAATTCAACACAAATGTATAGATTTACATGTGTTTCGTCAGTAGTTATTGCAATAAACAGTGAAAGAGCACATGCTAATCTATATATTTGTGATGAATTTTATTTCAAAAAAAGTGATATTAAGACAAAAGAAAATTTAAAGAAAGTTGCAGCTAGAAAGTGATTCTATTATGTTTGACAGTACTAGAAACGGTGGTGTTTATTTTCAAGTAGTATCAGAAACGCAGAAAACTTTTACCAATGCATCGACTATCTGTTACTAAACCGATTATTTTGCTGTGCTTTAAATATGTATACATTTTGATTATATAGCTCTGAGACTGTTAGAAACTATAATAGTCTTGACAAAAGATATCGATTGTTTTCTTTACATTAAAAGAAAGCATTTTTGTGATCTTTATCTCAGTCAATTTTATAATATTTTTATGATATGTAGGCAAGGGAGGAAAAACTGACTTTTTGATTTAAATCAAAAATCAAAATCAAAAACATCAGACAAATCAATGAAAATGGTAAAATTTTTAATCTTTGTGCTTGAAAATATCAATCGAGAGTGAAACAGTTGAAATCTGACTGTTTTTTTGCTTCTTTGGATTTTTCCGATTTTTTAAAATTTTTCTGATTTTTTTGATTTTTCTTATTTTCTTCGTTTAAAATCAGTTGGTTTTAAATTAGAAAAATCAAGAGGAAAATAAAAAAAGTCAACAAAAATAATCTGATTTTACCTGTTTCCTCCTTGCATGTAGCTGTGAAATAGTTGAAGGTTAACCGAACATAAATTATTTCTTTTTGTCTTTGTATAAAATATTGCCATACTACTGTTTTTCATAACAAAGCTGTATTTTTATTTAGGTGAGTCGAGGTACGTTATAAGAACATCACCTACCATTCTGCAGTAGTGATTTTTACATGTCTAATTGTTTTTAACGAAATATTAGCGTCCTATATATTTCCTATATATCCGAGGACGATCCTATATATTTGAGATCTAACAATTCCTATATATTTTTGAAGGGCTGCTGCGAACCCAGCTAAACACTTAAAAATTAATGATTGTTATTGAAATATAAAACAACAGCAAATATGCTGCGCACTGAATTTATTTTTCTGATCTTTTCATATTCTCGTTGCATATTATTCTATTCTAACTAACCCATTATTTTAGAAATATTTTTGAATTTAACTTCTTTTGATTCAATTGAAATACTCAAGATATAATTTTAGCAGTACTCAGTTCAAATAAAAGAACAAGTTTTATTTATTTGTTTTTCTGATTCATTTACGAACATCCAGTCTTTTCTTTCCTTAATCAGAAAAAAGTAATCATACTAAATAGCTGACCACGTGATTCTAAAACAGGTATGAGTATATATTAAAAAATCAGTAATATTAAATAGTTGTTCAACAAGTTATTATCAATTTTGACACGTTCTACTCGGAGTAAATCAATTAGAATAAATACGCGTCTAACTATTTATAGAATAAACAGATATTCATTTAGGCACATGAACAACCAATAAGTAATAATAGCTTCAATAAAATAAAGTTTATCACTACGAAAATCTGTTTGGATTTTTTATCGATTTTCTCACTGAGAAAAATAGTATTTCGCTGGAACATGAGCCATCAGTATCCAAGAGAAAAGTTCAAATATTCACAAATATTGATTCCACTATTGTTTATCTATCCATAATAAGATAAACTCAGAATCATGTCTGCTTTATTACATGTACAAATCTAATATTATGAAGAATGACGCATTTTTGATGAGTGTAAAAATAAATATTCGCCCTGCATGATAATGTGCATCGATACAGAAATGACGCATCGATTTTATTCTTTGATTAATGACGATACACAAGCATGCTTTTCATGGTCATATGCACACATTTTCATGACTTTCGAATGTATAAAGGCTTTTTTTATTAGTGAGTAATGTCTATTGCGATTGATATGTGTATAAATATAGAGTAAATGGCTGTAATATCATAAGTATTCACATATTCTCCAATAACTAATCCGCTGATTGTACACTCAACAGACAAACATGGTCATTATCACTAAATCATTGTACTACATCGTTCTATTGGCATTTATATTGACTAACTGCATGACAAGAGCAGTATTACAAGTGGAAGAAAACTATAGTGCTAACATCAATCGTCATCATAGCCTACGTGACATAGTAAAAGCATATATTGCGAAACGTAGTTTGAAGTATTCATTGACAACGCGATCTTCCATCATGTTAGCAACACATAATCTTTGCTTTCAAGTAAGCAGAATATTTCTACAAAACTCTCCTACTTGAAAGAATTCTTCTATCATGTTATCTTTGATCATACCATCAAGTCTAAATATTTTATTCGCAGTGATCAAAATATTTGACTAAAATTCTCTTTTGAAGTATTCGTTCATCATGTGATCTTCGACCAAATTATTAAATCTAAAGTTTTCTTTTGAAGTTACCAACATATTTGAATAAAACTTTCCTTTGAAGTAATCATGTGCTATGTAATCTTCAATAAATTACTAACTTCAAACAATAGCTCCCGAGTGAACCGAATATTTCAATAAAATATTCTTATGTAGCATTCATTCTCAATCTGATCTTTGGTCAAGTTGCTAGTTTTTAATCTTTGCATTGGAACCATCATAATATATGTACAAAGTCTTCCTCCTCCTTTGAAATGTTCATTGCATAGATGATCTGCAGTCATATTAGTAACTCAAAATCTTTGCTTCGAAATGATCAAAATATTTGAATAATACATTCATTTGAAGTATTCATTTGACATATGATCATTGATCACTTTGCCAACACTGAATGCTCGCTTGAAAATGAGAAAGATCTTTGAAAAAGGCATTCAGAATATAAAATATTCATTTGGAAATGTGATCATCGACCATACTACATAATCGAAATATTTCTTTGAAAATGAGAAAGATCTTTGAAAAAGGCATTCAGGATAGAGAATATTCATTTGGAATGTGATTATCTATCATACTACATAATCGAAATATTTCTTTGAAAATGATCAACACATTGATATGACAGTTTCCTGTTTTAAAATAGTCATTCATCATGTAATCTTTGACTAACTATTTAATGGTAAGTTTTCTGTTGAAGATGCTAAAATAGTTGTATAAAGCCTTCCTGTTGCGAAATATTCGTTAGCCACATAAACTTCACTCATAGTATGAATTTCAAATCATTTTTTGTGAAAATACAAAAAATATCTGAATAAAATCTCCTTTTCAACTGTTTATTTAGCATATGATATTCGATCCTACTATTAAATTTAAACTTTTTCTTCAAAGAGATCGAAAAAGTTGAATAATATATTGGTTTAAAAGCTTCATTTGATAGATCATCTTCGATCGAACTGTTAGCTCTACATCTTCTATTCAAAATGACCAAAATATTTGAATAAACTCTTAATATTTTGAAGTATTCATTTAGTACGTAATCGTTGACCATTCTTCTATCTCTCATCTTTCCTTTGAAGCGAGAAAAATATTCGAATGAACCATTGTTTCCAAATGTTCATTTATCTGGTCACCTTTGATCATGTTAAGAAGTACATTAAGTATTTGGGACACAAAAAAACATATGAATAGAGCAACCAAGTTAATACAAAAAGTAAATTTATTTTTTTGCAGCACTGTTTTGTCTTCAATTAATCGACTATTTTGTTTCATTCTAGAAAATATCATTTAATCAAGCTCAATATCTCATTCGAAGTCATCTGTGTTGTAAAATAGACATTTTTCAATAACATTTTCTTTCAGTGTTTGTTTTCATTATACGGTTGTAATAAAAGTTTTATCGTTACCGAAGATATCTGTTGTAATACATAGAATCAATAGTGGAGGATGTGGGTGGGTAAGAATGTAGAATAGATATCTGTGATTGTTCTGTCTTTTAACGCTTACAACTATACCCGATGTCACTTCATAGTGTATTTTTTTAAAATTTCAGTGTTGTTCAATGAGTTCGAAAAGATAATCAGTGAAATAATCAAATTCTTTTTATATGTGACTGTTTGATAAGAACGTTTAGAATTGATAATAATCTTGAACAAGGTAGAACTATTATTGACCGAAGTCTTTGTTAAGTGTGCCACTGGAACAGACTAAGAACGCAAATCTTCTTGTTGCTTGTAGTATTTCAGATTGATGAAGATTACTGTTGATAAAAAAAATAACTCTTTTCTCTTTCATGAATAAGAAATATTTTTATCAAATGTATGATGTGGGCGATTGAAGAAGATCATACCCACACCTAAAACCACATCCATGCCAACAAAAATCAACTGATTCTAACGTTTTTGTTTCCTTATCATGAATAAATATTCAAGTCAACTTAGATTCAAACATTCATTGAATAGCTATCAATAAGAATGTCGTTTCTTTTTACCGAGCCTAGTACATATAGAGTATGAGAAAGAAGCTCGAAAAACTGAAGCTCGTCAAACAAAATAGACAGATATGTATTATTGTGTATATGAATACGAATGTATATGAATATGAAAATTGAAAAAATATGAACAGAATAACGGTCGATACATCTGCATTATTGCCTTTTGATATTTTTCAATCATTTTTATCCTTTAATAGATATTTTTCAATAATGATTATATACGAATATTTAAGGCACATTCACATCGATGATAATAGAATGTCGTTACTCATGTTCCATGATTTGTATTAAAATGTATGAACATTGTTAGGATACCGAGTTGTTTTATTACGTATTGAGATTGTGAACACATGTTAACCAATTAAGAAGCCATGTCCGCAAAGCGAAATCTAGAGGAGAGAACAAAACAAGAATGATCGCACAGTAAAATCAAGAGAAGATTTATTAGATTAGAAAAAAATTATAGATAAATCAATCATAGGTGTGAGGGTAAGTGAAGAGACAATCCACACGCAAACCCCACATTTTTGCCGAAATTTATCATGACACATTTGATTTTCAAATGGGTTTATTTTATTATAAAAAAATGTTTAATAATTACCGATAATAATGATAGTTCAAATTAAGTATCTATACTTTATAATATTAGCCAAACTTATTTTCAAATGTATAATATCAAATATGGTATAGAGTATATACGACAGTGTCTTGAGGTGCAAGAGACAATCGTTGATGCTGAAAATGATCAAGATATAATGTCTTTCAAACAAATTTTATCGTTTACACAATTATTATATGATGCTCGTAAGAGAAAATATTCACCCAAATACAAGAGATTGCTCTATAAAAAGTGTTATCTACGTCGTAAGAAAAAATATTCTTTTGCAATGGTCCCGTCAGAACTTGCTCATTTAATGTCTGAGTTTTACGAACAATTTGAAGTCCTATCAATCAAATGAAGTGGATGTGAGTGTGGCGTATGGCTGTGAATTAAAAGACTACCTATACCAACAGCAGTTTGCCGAAAGAATACTTGGTCGATAAACTACATCAATAAACTCAGATGAAAGTGGAATGTAGATAGTTTTCTGATGCACACACGCCACATATCACGCACCACAACTGCACCCAGCTACCCACATCCGCGCCCAGCATCATCATACCCATACCCGATGATCTTTTCTGGACCTAAAATGAAACACATAGATACTGTGCTACTGCGCTCTATTTTAACGTATACAGCAGATTCAATGGTCGTATTTTGCATATCAATTTTCAACCAGTTAATTCACTGTATTGAAAAATCAAAATCTTACATAAGGTACAGTGTGAAACGCTCTACAATCTACATCAAACCACTTAATTTATAGTGAGACTTCTTGTTTTCAAAATGGATAATTCTATGCGACTAAATTTCGACGTTTCTAAGGAGATTACTTGTGTACACGACAAATTTCTGTTCTTATTTCCTCAATTAATGAGTGATATTGAAAGCCATAATCGATGGACGAGCTTAGACCAATCGATACGCGTTCCAATTATATTTTCCTATTCATTCTAATATTACTTGTTCGAGGCATATACCTTCTACATAGTAACAAAGCACAAATGTAGAAGTGTTGCCATTTAAAAAAAAAGAAATGAAATTCGAAGGTCTTCGAAATTTGGTCGCATCGAATTGTCCATTGTGAAAACAAAAAGTGCAACTATAAATTAAGTGGTTTGATGTAAATTGTAGAGCTTTTTCCGGCGCACCTACTGTCAAAATTCAAGAGTTTTATTATTTATCTAAGTTGAGATACATAGAAAATAAAAAGTATGGAAACATTTTGACACACTCCATGTTCATAAACTTATGTTCCTTTTCGTTTCTCGATATATTCTTTACAAACTAAAACAATAAAAATAAATAAAATACGGTTCAATTTGACGTATATTTGTGTTGTAGTAGTAGCTCGTCTCAAGCCATTCTCATTGATTCGCTAGTTAGGATTGAGATCTACCACCCATATGATGATGTCCTTGAGCAAGGTCAAAAACAGTCATGACATTGCTCCCATATTCACACCATCGCATCCGCAAAGCATCTGTACGTGAAAACATGATGAAACGATTGTTTTTCTTTGAAATAAGCTATATACTATGACGTCTATTGACTCTTACAAAAACATGATAACAGGTAGGAAGAGAAAAGAAAAGACAAATACAGTGTAATATCAGTAAAAAAAAAACAAAGAAGAGAGATAAATAAATCAAAGACAAACGATATGCTTACTTGTTTCTTCTATAGAATATGATAGACAAAGAATCTATAACATACAGATCATAAAGAAGATTAACATGGAAAGAGAAGATAGTGCTGTTGAAAAGCTCAGGAGATCTCACGTTCTAATCTAATATATTTTTTCACTAGAAATGATTTTCAATGAATTGGAGTTCGTGAATTAATATTGACTCGTATTATCAATCACTTTTCTCACTCTCGATGTCTTACGAGGAAACCTTCCCAAGTGTTAATCGCTGATCGAGCTCATATTTTGCCCATAAGTAAAACTCGATGAGACTAGCAGTAGCCTAAACGGATTCGTCCCCATACGCTGTCCTTCCGGATTTACGACCATTTTACTGATTTTTCGGTCTCTGGCAATGATATTTATAGTGAAGCCCAACAATGTACATGAACAAATATTATTTGCCAACCAACGAATAATAGAACTAACTATAAAATAGAACCTGTCAAAATTTACTTGAACAACAAGAAGACATTCGAATTTCATTTCAAGGTTTATCTAATCTTTTGCACTATACTCTTTGAGTTAAAACTATTTTTATTACAATTTTATTCTCGTTCGTATTTAAAGCCATGGTAACTTTATACCGTATGTTAAATTAAGAAAATCGTCAACATGATCTTTTTTTTCAAAATATACAATTAATAATATAAACCGATCGGTTCAGTCACACCAATGGAATGCGTCAAAATGTGCTTTTTTACCATTTCATTTCCATTCAATATTTGAAACAAGAAGTTTTGCTTATCTAATGGTTTTAATTCAGAAAACTCTCAATGAAAAAAGTGGCAGTGCGTTAGTTCAAAGTTCTTTGACACTGAGACTTTATATTTTGACAGTCTATTTCAAACTAGTTCATAGAATTCTTTTCATACCTTATTTACTTTTTAAAGTTCAAAACATAATAGAACTACTGAAGGAGTAACAGAAATAATTAAACTACAAAATAAATAAAAATGAAAAACAATCATGCCCTTGAAAATCTGAAAGTGAAATTCATCTTTAACTTAATGAGATTCTCTCATTTCATGAGAAAAGACTGAATCTTCTACTAAGTTCGGAAACATATGTGTGATAGATCTAGAGCACAAGTTTAAAATTCTTGTTTATATCAAATAAATCATCAAGTTTTCAATATATCAATAAGTTGTCGCCATTTGGTTCTAGCTCGAACGAGCACGTTCTTTCTGGAAACTCTCGAATTTCATCGAAAGATTGAGTTTTTCGTTTATTTTTAAAGAAATAAGCAAAGAAACATTTCTAAATGGGAAACTACAGAAAGCAAAAGTCATTGAAAATAACGTCATAAATCGCTATACTAGTATATAAATATATACCATTGTTAAGATGACTTTCAGTTGTTCTTTGCATCAGGATGTGCCATCATTTTATCGAGATCACTATTCACTTGATGCTTTGAACCATCAGAGAGTGACTTCTCAGGAATGTATCCCGATGCTTGTTGAGTTTCTGACAGTGTAGGAGTTGCAACACCAAACATCAAACAAGTATTTTCATTAGATGGATTGGGTGAAATCTTTCGAGAAATTAAATGAAGAGCAGCTGTAGCAGCACTAGCATTTGGACACAATACGTATAAAAAGCTTCCCATCTCTTTATTACGCTTCGAGTAATGAGGATTTATCTTTAAATCAAAGTTCTTACTTAGTGCTACGGGTACATGCGTGTATCTATTTGTATTTGTGTATATATATACAGTCATACATTTATATGATTCTTCCCCGTCGGTATCAGTCACTAGTTTTTGTAAAACTTCCATCGTGTTTTCAATGTTAATATGGTTTCCGTAGGCATGAATTGTGCATGGTAACAGTGGATAGTGAGAGATAAATCCAGTCAGAGATTTATCTTGTGACTGTGATAGGTCACTGTTTTGGGGAGCAGCATAGACTAGATGACGGTTGTCGACTTTATGTCTGAGTAGAACATGCCGACCATTACTACATGTTTCAGAATCATTGAAAAATATAAATTTACAACGAACTTGTCTCCAGAAATCATAAATGTTATCGAATTCGATGTCATTTGGTCCGAATAAAGTATCATATTCTTTACGAATTTCCGATTTTATTTTTTCATCTTGATCACTTTTATCATGGTTAGCACAGATACAAATAAATGCTACACGTAATGCGCCATATACGTTAGCCCATTTAATACTATAATTGTACGGTGTATTGCATGCAAACCTTTCAAAACCCGGATTTATTGCAATTGTCTTACCGCCGTATAGCTTAAGTAGACGTCTGATAATATCTGGATGTATGATGACAGTATTGATCAAGGAATCATCAGGGGGAAGAGCATCATCGTTAGATGGTTTCGGTATTGTTCCGCCCACATTCCAAAAACAAAAATTTTTTGTATCTTGAAAAATGCCTTTGAGTTGATCCACCGTTCTTATTAGACCAGATGAAATTGCTCGACAATATTCAGCAGTCAACGATTGATGACCAGGATGGGTAAATGGGCATTGATCAATAGGCCAGACTCCATCATCATCGGTTGCAAGAATAATAGGTGTTTTGCCAAATAATCCATCAAGACGAAGCGGCTGTCTATCATCTCCTTGACGTAATGTTTGTCCTAATAAATATTCGTTACTAGTAATGTTTACTTCAAAAGCAATAGTCTTCATTAAATGATAAGCATGTTCTCGAAGTTCGGCTAAGAGTACGGATGATTTTCGATAGCCTGATTTGTTCATACTATTGCCAAGAATACGATCAAAAGCAATACCATGACCGATTCGAATTCCATATTTAAGTTCTTGCTGAATAAATCGCAAGCAACGAAAGACAATATACATATGAGCGACAAATAATCGATATGTATGTGTCCTGTCATCAGCGAAGATGACATTTTCACCACAATGAATACGCACACCGAAAATGTTCTTGCTTTTCGTTTCATGTGCTATTCTTCGACGATTTTGAATGTATTCAATGAAAGGTCGTGCTACAAATGGACAATATGGATATCCTAACTCATCAC
Organism: Rotaria sp. Silwood1; assembly: GCA_905250075.1. Classification (NCBI taxonomy): domain Eukaryota; kingdom Metazoa; phylum Rotifera; class Eurotatoria; order Philodinida; family Philodinidae; genus Rotaria; species Rotaria sp. Silwood1. The sequence continues at coordinate 61,080 of CAJNOP010000121.1, forward strand.
CAAAGAGGTCTAACCCAACTACCCAATCATAAAAAGCTGGCATTACATTGGCCTTACTCTCTAGATTCTTGAGTTTTTTCAAAAAATCACCAAATACACTTTCTTCGTTCGCTGCTGAATTTACTGCTTCTTTCTTGCTATTTATAATTTCTCGTATCATTAGTAGAATTGCTTGTTGTGGATATTCGAGTAAGAACCGAAGAGCTTCATTCATATTTTTAAATTGAGACGTTTGGATTTTTTGACGATCGAAACCAGCCAAAAATTTATAGGTCATTTTGGATGCCGTAGGATGAATATTTTCGCTCTTGTCTGATTCTGGTCCAGTGAAAGCAAATTCAAGATGAGAAAAATGATCGTTGAGAACTAACTGTGAAAACGAACTTAATTCATTTGTTGGTATATATGTATGAATTTTTTCATCTCTTCGACTGTGTATTTTGGCTGTCTCGTCATATACTTGAACACTTCGAAGTACATCGAACATCCATGGTCGAGAGAGATCATTAACACTTATCGAAAACTCACAGTATCTAATAGGAGGTAAGCATGCTTGATAGCGATCGATAATATGCGCAATGAGTGCAGCTAGAATATCAAGTCGTTGAGAATAAATTGAATCTTTAAGAGCAAATCGACGTGGATAAAAATCAGGCGTAAATGATCCATGAAAACCATGTAAATCGACATGACGAGCAGGTGTTCCTTGAGCATCGCACATTGAAAAAGCATTAATAATATATGATCGTGCTAGTTCTTTTGCCTTGCTAGGTTTATTTGGATCACACTTGATTAAATGGCGCAATTCTTCTACCTGAATACCATAAACAATTTCTAATTCTTGTTTACGTGCATTAAAAATAATCCAATCACGAAAATTGATTTTTAATGGCGGATAGATGCCCAATTTTTCCGTAACATTCAGTTGTTTAATATCATCACAATTTTCTTCTTTCACTCCAAGACTTTTGCTCAAATCAAATAATGTCAAGACGACATCGTAGGAAAAATCATTTTTAAACGTTAAATTTCGATCTAATAGTTCATCATAAAATTCTTCTTTAATAAGACTATTAAGTACCGGCGAGAAATTCTTCTGTCTAATCTGTTCCATTATACGGTCATAATTTTGCTCGTTGTTTGGCAGAATAATTTCATTGATTATGTAATAGAAAAAGTTAGCGGCTTCCTTTCCATCCACAAAACCACCCTTATCCACGAGATCCCAAACAAGGGGACACAATTCATGACGTTTGCTTTCGTTCGCACGAAAAGTTTCGTTGGTCGGCATAATATAATTATCATCCATCAAGATAGTGTCGATCCAAAAAAATGCATTACCCATACCAAGCAAATGAGTGTGAAGATCATATAATTGTGATTGCCGTTTGAGAATCATTGATAATGATCGATCTGAATCTGTTCTGTTCACATTCATACTTGCAGTTATAGCTAGAATTAATTCAAAATGGATTTCAAATGGGAAAAGGCTTTCAGAGAAATTAAATTATTATTTTTTTTTCTTTAGTCTGCAATAAAAGAAACGTTCTACTACCTATTTTATGCCGTGGGGAATGTTTTTTTCTGCAGAAATAACTCAGGATGAAAGCTGAATAGTAAATATAAGTGCAAAAAAGAAAAAGTCAACGGTATGTAGAGACACGTTGGCAGCCTTTATAGTCGTAGAACATGAAGAAGGTTAATAGGCTGTTGGTAACAGGTTGTGTAAAATAAAAATTGAAGAAAGTAAGAGTAAAATAACTATTTTTCTTTTTTTTCCATTAATAATAAAAACGGCATCGATGAGAAGCTGACACAATATGATGTATTACAGCGACGGAACAAACAAAACAATTGATGAAAATATAGAAACCAGGAAAAACATTAGGATAGAAGAAAAACCAGTAGACATCGCAACCGGGTGCAACAAAATGTCTCACACACATAATATATTGAATAATCAGTGTTATTTCTTTTTTTACTATTCTAATAAAACTATCAAATTGGACGAAACCCTTTTTGTTCGAAGCAACCATTTTCTTTCCTAAAAAAAAGCTATTCAAAAATATGTCTGAACTTTAATTTCTAAATTTTTATTAAGACAATAAAACAAACAGCATTCCATGTATACTATTTTATATAGTTTTGAGGAAAAACGCTCAATATACATCTTCAAATAATATAAGACCTTTTTGTGAAACGATACTAGGATTTTCAGTATTTTGTACTGCTCTTGTTCATGTGAAAATTTTTCGCATTGCTTTCCATTTAGGTTGAGTTATGAGTTAGGGATGTTGACGTGTGTGTGTAACAAAAACATGGGACGTAGATGGGTATGAGTGTCAGTATAAATTAGAAGAAACTAGATCAACAGTCACGCTGACAACAACATCGTTAATGTTTCAATTTTTTCCACCATATATTCATCTTTTTTGTTCTGTTTGCGCCTTTTTCTATCATTTATAAGATATGATCTTACAAAAGATCACATAAAAATATTACATTTTTAGTTTAATATGAAGAGTTGATACTTCCCAATAATAACTATAATAATATCTCGTTCAACACGAAATGCATGTGTCGACACACAAAATCACGAATACTTCAATCACAGTATGAGATAATTCATGTACGAAGTTATCAACCTCATTGAAATTGACACAGCATATTCTTTTCTTATCAGATACAACAAAGAATTACTTTTTTTCTAATTCTTCCATATTTTCTCATATCAACATTTGAAATAGATAATCTCTAATGAACGATATATTTCAAGTTTTTTTTAATGATCTTTCATCAAGATTATTTCTTTTATAATTAACCTGTGAATAGTTACTCTGAATTTTCATAGATAATCGCGAACATGTGACTGTACGCGTACTAGCACATACCCACACCTTTTTTTGGTGTGACTTTCGCTTCATCCTCAAAAAAACATTCAAACTATTGTAATTATTTTGAATTCTACATTGATTCGGTTAAACATAATCATTCATGAGTATGCAAATATAGAGAACAACAAGTGAACCATTTCCCGTATCTGACATGTTCTTCTGAACATGATGCACATTTTGAAATTCTATATCCTTGATTTTATCATACAACAAAATCAATATGCCGAGAAGTTCGTTCAAGATTAATTCGACTCAATTCTGTTTCATATTTTAATCAGACAGTAAGTTATCGTTGTTGTGTTGTAGGTTGAAATGCCCATTTGAACAAATTTCTAGCAATAAGTATTTCACTGGATTCCTACTTGTATGTAGTCGATGGGAGAATAAAGAGAAGAAATCCAAGAATTTGTAGACTATAGGATAGAAGATAGACAGAAAGAAAAATGCATCGTTGCCATATATTCAATTTTGTACAAGCAAGCGTTAAACAGAAGATAATTTGAGGTGGAGCACTCATTCAAATAATCATCGACGTAATGTAAAGTTCCTTTAGAGTAGCAAGTTGTTTCTGAAGAACTTGTTTCGAATTGATTTTTTATCTATTGTTCTAGCTCAACTACGAGCCATAAGTCCAATTAGTAGAGTGATGCATATAGTTTGGATTAAAAAAGGATCAAGATAATGAAGAAATGTTTTTATTCGATTGTAATTCGAGACAAGAAGACTATCAAAATTTGAAACACATAAAGTCGAAGATGATTGCTGGACGATGGTATAGTGGAAAATTTCATGAATATGTACACTAGGAAGAACAACTATCGTAGCGATACTCATACTGATAGCGATCGACGAGTTTTTCAAGATTGACATTTTCGGAAAAATGATGATGAGAACTCGATCAATCATAATTCAACTTATTAACCAATAAGTACCTCGTGTAAATATTGATAGAAAATAAATGAGACTTTTACATCTAATTAGATTGATCGTGTACATGGATCCATTCATGAAATAACCTGAAGATTCCAAAAGAACATACAAGAATTTGAAGAGAAGATATAGAAGAGTAGATTGATTGAGTAGTGTAACAATGAAAAAATAATTATCAACACTGTATTTACGTGCTCGTGGTCATTTGAAAGTAACAAATGAACAAATATTATTGAATAAGCCGATTTATAAAAAATATTATCACGATTGAAACATAAATAATTTGTATAGTAAAAGGTTCTGATATGAATAATGCATTAATACTAAAACCAAATGCTTGTAAATTAAATTCACATCGATGACTTTGATAACATTTTGGACAAATATAACTAAATCTTTTGTATCTTGAAGATCATCTCGTACACATCGACCTCCCGATAGGCAATAATTACATCGATCAATTGATGGATCATGTCCGGAACAATCAGCCCGATAATGATCTGGCTGAAACAAAAAGAAATAGTCCAAATCATAGAAACAAACATACCGTTTATCATGAAGACGACAAATTGAATGATACTTGAAGATAGCCTATATTGTAGTGTCACCTAAATAATGATCACAACTAGAATTTGAGTCTCTTGAATATGCCAATGATTTAAGCAGAACGAATAGACGTATCATTCTATGTGCTGAGAAACGAAGAAGGAATACAAACACTGAAAAAAATACTATTGTCCTCTCTTCTCTAAATGCACAAAAAGTATCTTATTCGAACTGGATACTTTGAATATTTTACAAGTTTTGATTCGTTCCCAAGATGTGACTCGTCTGTAGCTAGAAAAGAATTTTAAATGGCATCATTCTCCTAAACTAATTAATTTTCTAAGGCATGTTCCTATAGAGTCGAAACCATGAAACGATATTATCTTTTTTTCCAATCGATAACATATCCAGTTCTCTATAACGAATCTAGAATTAATGACGAATCAAATCCTTCGATCTTTTTTTAAATGGTGTTTTTATTAATGTTCACACTTGTGGATATTGTTCTGGTATTGATGTAATATTAAACATTTTAATATTCAAACTATGAAGCATATATAAAATGAAATAGTTTAGATCGTTCACGTCGTTGTATGTCTTGAGAATTGCTAGACGAAGTGTTTCTTCTAGATCATGGTTATAGTAAATCATTTGAGGAAATTCATGAAACACTTGTTGATATTGAACAAGTAATTCGAATGTAGTAATATTAATATCACAAAATTGAACAACAGATACAAGAGATAAATCAGTCCTATTGATATGAATTCGAATAGATTCTTTCTCATATTGATATTTGTCACCATGAAAATCTTTTTTACCTTGGCAGATAGAGAGTCGTTGATCATTCGGATCATAAATGAGATGACAAGTACCATTATTCAAACAAGAATTCGAATAGCATTCGCCATGATGTAAATAACAGTGAGGTTCGAAACGATCAAGTGGGCCAATACATAGGGAATGATTGACATTGGTCAATATTCCACGATTGCCTATTTTACAAAGTGTATCTGGTGAACAATATAATGAACATTGTGGTTCATAGAATTGACAATGCTGACTGTAAAAACCACTTTTACAAGTACAATATGTTCTATTTTGATTGAAAACGAAACGACAGGTTGAATTTGAATTACATTTTGTGGGACGGCATGGATCAAATGTGATATTTCCATACGACTCAGAAAACTTTAATATAGTTGCTAGTCGAAATGATAGTAAGTAATCAAAATAAATTGGATAGAACCAGATGTCATTGAATTCATAGGTTTCATTCATTGTTAATCCGAATAATTCAAATTGAACAGAATATGAATGATTTAAGATGATATCTGTTCGATTGAAATAACGCTCTTTTTTTTTGTATTTAATCATTTTTTCCGATCGAGAATACACAAAAAAGAGTCGATGTTTCGTATAAGATTGATATTCAGATGTTGAATTGATTACAAATTGATTATAATCAATGATTTGATCAAAAAAAAAACGAAAAGTAGCAATCACTTTGAAATAGGGATACCAGATTTGTTCAGTCAAAGTCATCAAATTCAAATGAGTTATCAACACCACGATTACATATGTAAGAATATTTGTAGTGCTTTGTTGTGAGCATACGTGATGATTCTTCAAAATACGATTCTCGTGAATTAGATAAAAGCAGCGTATTCCAATTTAATTTTTGTGATAAAGAAAAAAAAAATTTCTTTTCTTTCTCGATAGATAAATGATTCAGGTTCACATAAACGAGATGAACATTGATATTCATCTTCACCATGAATTCATTCTAAAATTCCATTACAACGAGCATTTTCTCCACATGAACCATCCAAACAAATAACATTATATAAATTCGAACATGATGCATTTCTATGTATTTTTTTCATCTTGTCCACCATAGCAATCTTCATGTCCATTATCTATAGAAGTCAATGAAATACATGAACGATTTTGAATGATATCCAATGGTTGTGTGATATTAGCTTGAAAACATGGAAATTCATAAGAAATATTAAAAATATCAGCAAATGTTTGATTTCTATATTGTTCTCAACATTTTTCCATTCGTCTCAATAGTAATTCATTCAGTTAATGATTATGATGAGACCAATTTCTAATTACAATTAAGGCCTCTTCATATGATGCATCTAAACAATCCCATTCACCATCACATACCCTATTCAAGTCGATGCATTGTTCAGTTTGACATTAATATTGATCCGAACGAAAAATTCATTGCTAACAATATGCTGAATGTTCATTGAGACGTGATTTCAATGTCCAAAAACTATCACAATAGGATAGAAATGGTATTCGAGCAATCGAGCGTATTCAATTTTCTTGAATTGGTATAATCAATAGAGATAAATTACCGATATAATCTCGCATAAATCAACGACCATCATCATTTCGATTTAGACAATTGATTTAGATTAATGGTCGACCAAATTCATAGGTAAAATAATTGAATTTATTCAAACATGATGATGCACCATAACTAATTATATTTACAGCTAAACATGATTCCTCTTCAGCTGATCAATGTAATCGATGTTTTTGCAATTTCATACATGAATTTCGACTGTTATTCGATAGAGTCTCGTCTCCACCATCTATACAATCAAAATTACCATCACAAAATCGATATTGAGATATACATTCAAATGGTTTCAAAAACATGAATGGATCAACTGCATATGAATGATTATTAAATGTATGTGAATTGTTCCAACAAAATTGATCAGTATGCGCTTTAGATGTGTTTCGTGTAATGGTTCTCTCACAAAACATATGATCAAGAATTAGATAAGAATTTTGAAGATATCCGGAAGCGAAATCAGATTCTATGTGATCAGATTCATTAATGGAACCATGATATCCTCGACATTTAATAACACCACAAAAAAAGGAAGTTATGTGGAACACGATCGAACCAAGTTCGATTGGAATAATAAAATAAATACATATAGGGACGAAATAAACTTCCATTTGGATATGAATACATTCTATTTGATTTACATCGTTCGTTGATTATTTGAGAGCAATTTTTACGATCACAAATACAATCATGTTCGAATTCATCTGATAGTGCACATCAAATTAAATAGATACATTGATCCACAATAGAAAAATTTGTTTGTTTCATACTTAAAATTGAATCATTATAACCAAATTTATTCGAACATAAACCAATTTTTGATAATGTTCATAGACGCCATCGTGAACTTGCTTCACACATATGATTTATATCATGTCGACTTTGACAATACATATCTGTTGGTAAAACTGTCTGATAATCGAAACGATTTCAAGGAGTAATACATTGACCATCACCATATGACCAAATGTATTTTATAAAAAACTCATCATCACAATCACAACTGCGTGGTGCACGAAGACAAAATTGATGCATCGAAATCAATCTCTCATCCATATATAGTCAATTTTTCCTAAACAAAAAAAAGAAATATTTTTCTGGCAACACATAAATATAATCTAAGTAAATATTCGATTAGAACAGATTGGAATAAAACAATTGATTTACATATATTTTCAAAAATTAAATAAGAACATTAGTTATATGAATTGAATGAAAGCAATTTTTTCTTTGCATACTCATTTTTGTTGTCTTTTTATGTCGATCAAAAGATTTCTTTTTCTCGATCAATGTTTCTAAAGATTGAATCTGTTTTTGAGTTCGATCCTATTCAGTGAAGAAATCAACCTAAATACAATAGATTTGTTACTCATCATCAAGCCAATATTCTTCTGCAATACACATATCATTCATACAACGATATTCATTCTCTTCACATTCATTAAATTCTAATTTATCACAAAAAACTAATCGATTTGATTGTTAAATTCATGATATTATTTGCACTTCAAATATAGATAAGCGAACATTTGTATTTTAGATAGAAGAAGATAAATAAATGAACTGTCAATCAACAAATAATAAATCTTTCACCTATGTCGTTTTCTAAATTTGTTAAAAGTTTATAAGAAAGATAACATCTATTTATTTTAGTCTATCATTTTCATTGTGATCGCTTTAACGTAGAACAGGACAATTGATTTGATAATGTCAAAATAAAAATTATGGAGTACTGATTTATTTATGAAATATTTACAGACTTTTTTGATAAAAATACAAGAAAAAGAAAAATGAACACACCCACACCCTCACATATTTATACATTTACTATAGAAAGGTCGAACTTATCGGACAATTTAGATTTCTACAAAAGAATTTTACATATTAGAAAAAAAAAGAATTTTATCTTCTTCTGTCTATTAGAAATAAATGGAAAAACCAACAATGCACATTCAGTTTTTCAATCAAATTTAAAAATAATTTTTCTTTCTATAATAATCATTCTTGAATATATTTATGAAAACAAAATTTCCTATCTTATCATTTACGTAAATTAATTCGTGTCATCTTTCAAAGTTTAAAGTAAATTTTATTTTACATGTTTTTCGTTAAAATCATTTTTCATTTATTATATGAGAAAAACCTATGATGTTTCCTGATCAAATTCATATAAAATAAATTTTTATCTGGCTTGCAATATCATACAATGTTCTCTGTTTCATCAAACTTCTAATCATGAAAAATTTTATTTCGAAATTCCATATAATAAAAAGACAATGAAATTGATTCTCTCTTCTGATAAATGCTCAATAAATTCACCATTACTTATTATACTCTTTCGAGGAATCTTACCCGTAAGATCAACTTTTTTTACCTCGGATGTAAACTATTCAGAATGAAATCATTTACAATACTTTTACACTGAAAACTGGATTCTATAAAGTTATTTTAGTTTATCTATGAAAGAAATATTTATAGGCACAGCACATGATATCGTGCCTATCTTTAAGAAAAATTGTAAACGACAACCTTAAGCAATCATTCTTGTATTTCGATCAACTTTTGAATAGCTCAGCTAGAATAGTATTTTGATAAGGCGGCACTTTGCTGAAGATAGTATTAGCTATTCTGAAGTTCGTAAATTGTTGTGTCATATTCTGTGTGTACGACTCTTAGGAATAGGTGTCGCTGCCTCTGAGTTTTACTTTGTCTCTCTGAATGTGCAAATTTGAACAAAAAACAACCTCAACAAGGATTCTATTTCCTTCAAAAAGAAAGCAGATTTTCTAATCTTTCATTATCAATTATCGTACAGCATAATCAATCTAGCCTACATCACTGCATTCAATTGATATTTCAATCGTCGCTAGTGTATAGTTAAAAATAGAGTACACGTGGAGATCTCTATTTAATGGTATATTTTATCTCTGAGAGTAGTTACAAAGATATAAAGAAAAAACCTTTTTTTTTCTTTATGTGCTTTCTTTGTTATTCAGGTAACAATCTAAACATTCTTATAGAAAAAAAAGGCAAGAACGAAAAAGAAAAAGACAACATGTAAGTGTAAATGGCGACGTTATGACATTTGCCAATAAAGTTTTCGAACCAACAAGCAAACATATTATTACATCATGAGTAGTGTACTCGTATTGTTAGTACTCTTTGTTATCATATACGCACTTGGTTATTTTATTTATAAAATTTATTTCTATTTTCCACCGATTGAACAAAAACAATTAACAAATAAACGTGTCATAATAACTGGAGCATCACGTGGCATAGGTGAAGAATTAGCCTATGAATATGCACGTTATAATTGTCGTCTTATATTGGCTGCACGTAGTATTGATGTATTAAAAAATCAAGTTGCTCAAAAATGTCTTTCATTAGGTGCAACACAAGTTGAATGTATTCAATTTGATGCATCAACAGAACAAGCATGTATTGAACTTATTCAAAAAACAATTCAATATTATCAAGGTATTGATATTCTTGTACTTAATCATACTACAGCAGTTTATGAACCATTTTTTAAAAGTGATATTAAAACAAATATTGAAAATATGAAAAAAGTATTTGATGTAAATTTTTTTGGATATTTTCAAACGAGTAAGAAAACAACAAAAAAAAAGAATTTGTTTATTTTCAAATTTTTTATTTTTTAAAGCGATGGCAGCTCTTCCTTATTTAGCTCAAAATGGAACATATGAACAACCATCTCAAATCATTGCAGTATCATCATTAACTGGTACTTGTCCATTTCCTCAAACAACTATTTATGGTAAGTTATTATTATATTAATGTTAAGACTCATGAAAAAAGAAATTTATTTAAATCAGGTACAACCAAACATGCTATTCAAGGTTTCTTTTTGAATCTTGCTCGTGAACTTCGTACCTCTAAACCATATCAAAATCGTGTTACAACAACTGTAGCTATTCTTGGATTAATTGCTACCGAATCTGCACTTCATGCAACTGACAAAACTCTTCATTTTTTAGCGGCTGATGTACGTAAAACTGCTCAAGCAATTATAGCTGCTGGTGTTTATGGACAAACTCGTTTATTTTATCCACATTTTTTAGCAATCATTCCACCACTTTACTATATATTCTCTCCTATATATGAGCTCCTAGCTCGCTTGGGCAATTGATTATCATACTTTGTCGAAAGAATAAAAAAAAAAAAAGAAAAAATTAAGTTGAACGAGATATACGTACAAAGATATTTTACATGTTTTTTTTTGTAATAAGAGACTTGTCATTGATAATAAAAATGTTTTTTCCTAAATAATATGGTTGATTAATATTTGTATCAGCATAATAAAGAGTTCTTTCAAAATCTGTTGCACCATCAGCTATCTGTTTTAAATGAAAAGATTGTTAGCGCAGTTCTTTTGGAGCTGACATGTGTAACTCATATGACTTCTTTAGATTCATTATACTAATACAAAATACTCAAAGCTTAAAGCCTTTAAAACACAGTAGTTCTTTTCCCGTGATGATCAATCGTTAGAAAACGGTGACCTTTATATTTCTACATTTCTAACAGAAACTTTGTTTTCATTTTTCTTATAGACGCCTTATGTTTCTTGCAAGAAAAAAAATAACTTTTTTTTGGAAAATGTTAAATTGAATCAATTTTACTGCGGAAGAAAATCATCGACGAAACTAAGTAATATAGAACGAAAACTAGATATTCGCATTTCAAAGATATAAAATAAATAAGCAAAAAGTAGCGATCTTTCATACATGACATTTGATGATCCATACACTAGTCGAAATATTCTTCATCATCAAATGATGATTGAAATTCAGTTTGACGACAAACGATGATTTATTTAATTGAGAGATCACAAATGGTTGATGAGGTTGTAATTGATTAATGATTGGAAGTTGAGATATTGAATGACTCGTTGTTTGAGAACCAGACAATCTGTTTCTTTCTTAATTGGATTCAATTCATCATCTCAAGAACGCAAAGCATAACGGCGTACCATATTCATAAACTGTATTTATTGTAAAATGTAAACAAGAAATAGGGGTGTAGTAGATTTCAAATACTATATTGAACTCATTCATTTTCATGGTTCAGTAGAAGAAACAATAAGGATCGTATAAGACTCTATCTTCCTTGTTGTATGCAAGAATGCATTTGAAACTAAATAACTGAGTTATACCCTAGGAACAACCATCTATTGTTAAGTTCATAATCTCTTATTTCGAGTAAAACTATATCACGTATAAACAAGTCGCGTTCACTTTGCCAACACATCACTTTAGGGTGTGTGAATGTACTAGAATGCCCTGAAAATTTCAGCTGAAAAGAATATTTTCTTCGAGAAATATTGGATTTTCGAAAACCACACAGATCCCATACACGATGCGAGAATCTCATGTTTTATTGACATTCAATATCTTGCGAAGGAAATATTCTTTTCAGCTGAAATTTTCAGGACATTCTAGTTACAAGTAGACCTATCTGTGGACAAAATTTCAGGTCGAAATACCATCAGCCAATTTGTTTGTACATATCGTGCCATGGGCTAAAATACAAGTAAAATTGCTATAACTCTGTAGAGGAAGCCTATGGGCCCGAACCCTTTTAGGATTATTCTAGTCTAGAGGTCCCCTCTATATGTGCAAGATATGAGCTCAAAAGCGGCGAATCACTTCAGGCGGTTCTTTCGTTAGTTAAATGTAGAAAAAGTAAAAAAACTGGTTTTACAACTTGTAATATAACATCCGAATCAGTTTAAATCATACTTGATTCAAGATAATACACCACTTGTTAATACTATAATATCTCAGCACATGTAAGCTTTCACAAAACTATGTGGCAAAAATTGCAAAACTGTTTGAAGCCATAGTCGAATTGTCAAGTGTTTGCCTCAACAGCTCTCTAATGCGCACCTTCAGATACCCATACTCAAATCCTCGTCTATTCTGTCAAATAAATTTTTTGTTAAACAATAGTATCGGTAAGAATCTCAGTACTTAGTGTTTCTGATTTTTTTAGATGGTCTCTTGCACTTAGAACTAGTTTATTAATATCATCGTAATCTTTTCTGCTCTATTTTTAGCGTATACTCATCGAGTCTAAACAATGCTCCATTTTTTTTTGAATGGACCTTGAATAATATCCATATTTGGAAACTCGTCAACGATGTTCTTGAAAAAGCAAACCATGGCTCCCTAACAGAGAACGAAAAAAAAATGTGAAAAAGAGCAATTTTTGTTCTCGATGCGATGAAATGTTGAAGGCTTCATTTTTCGCAATATAATAAAACAAATGTTTACTTCAGATAAAAAACAATGCTAAATAACAAAAAGAGAGCTATACAGCTCTTATGTTTCATTCGTAGTCCTAAATTAATCGAAACCTAGGATAATGAAAAACTTAACTGTTCTTTCGTCGATAAATGTCAATGGTATATGTGTCTTTTCTTCATTGACAGTCACACTATAAACTTTGGACATTATTGGAGTAAAACGTGCCAAGTGGAGTATAAGAAAGCTTTTAAAAACGAAAAATTTTCCCTTCCTCCAAACAATGTTTACGTGAAGCAAATAGTGAATCGAACGTGAAGACGATATTATTATGTTTGATCTTCACTGTATTTTTTTCTTCTCTCTCCTTCTTAATATGTGATTTGTTCTGAAGCATGAATCATATGACTGGGAGAAAACACATATTGGCTTACTTTATGTTCCAAAGGTTAATACTGCTGATAAAAGGTACCCATTTTTCTTTCCTTTGTTAAATATTTTTATGGGTTTTATGTCACTAACATCATTTTCTTCCAAATAATACTACGCATTCTATTGCAAACTAGGTAAGTCACATAAATAGGAATAAAAAAAGGCAATATTACCTTCATTCTCGATTACAGTTATTCTTGTGCAAGTAAGCTATACCTCATTTTTTTTCTTTCCTTATTACATAGTTCCATTACATGGATTTTACTCAAGGAGAAAAATAGATTTTTTAATAACTTTTTCAAACTCAATAGAGAATATTTAATGGGTACCATTTATAATGTGTGATCATATGTTTCTGCCATTTTCCCATCTGTCATTATCTTTCTTCGAATGGTGAAAATCTCAGATTTTCATCATATTCCTATATTAAATATATTTTAAAAATGTTATCTGGTGTTCAAAAAGTCAAGACTAACATTTTATTTCTCGCTGTATTCGTCTTTATACTTGCAGATTGTACTCCTAAAACCTTAGTACTTAACTTACGTCATTCTAAAAATAATTCTCTCTTTCACTAGATGCAGATATGTGTGTGAATCTGACTTTGAGTGAGTGTAAGTCTGGCTGGATGTGGAAAGGCGTGAAAGGAAGTTTCACTATGGAACTTTCTCATCATCTATCTCCCCATGTACATCAACACCCACACTCACAACCAGACCATCGAAAACAAAATCAAAATAATGGAGTATGGATTTTCTATGATTTGTTATACAAACATGTCCATTTTATAACTAATTGAAAATCAGGACACTGAGGTACCCTCTGAAGTTAAAAGATGCCTGTAGAAATGGAGAAAATGAAAACTAAAATTAGCACGGTGAAAAAAGTTTTTGACGGTATCAGGCCCGTTATACTGACTAAGAAAGGTGTTAGCGCAATCCCTTCCGGGATTAAAAATGTGAAACACGACGGCTCTACTATTACTTATTGAATGGAAATCCTATCGTTCAACTATGTTGCGCTACATTTGTAGCTAACCGTTTATATGATGCTTTATAACTACAGTTTCTGTGTCACGGCTTGTGACGGGTACCTTGATTCTCTGTCAGGGTCTGTGACGGGTATCTTGATTCTCTGTCACGGTCTGTGACGGGTACCTTGATTCTCTGTCACCGTTTGTGACGGGTAGCTGGATTCTCTGTCACGGTCTGTGACGGGTACCTTGATTCTCTGTCACCGTCTGTGATGGGTATGGATTTTCTCTGTCACGGTCTCTGTGGAGGGGGGGGGGAGGGAATGGGTGCAAATTTCTACCCCTAAACACTTCAACACTCCTTTCAGATCGTGTTTCACACAAACTTTTGACTATGAATATTACTAATCCCATATTTTTGGCTCCTCATGAAATGGTTTTTTTGAAAGAAAAAACTAATCCAGTACGGGATTCATACTGATGCATAGTTTATCAGTACCAGTACTGATTGAAAATAGATCAGTATTGAACAATTAGTCCATGATGTAGAGACACAGTTCTATTTTTGTCTATCTCATATCATTGTTTACCTTTTGTATGAATTTTGAAAACACTAGATGAAAAAAAGACTTGTCCACTTTTAGAATAATAAACAATATATTAGTCGATTTTAGATATTACTGAAACGTGTATTATTTCTGAATACTTCGTGTATTGAAGTCATTCAACAGAAAAAGACAAGTCGTTTACAAGAAGAAGCAGACTTCTTAAACAATGGACTACTCAACATCATTTGAAAGTTCACGGAATCAGAACATCGATATTGACACTGTTTTATCAGCTCGATTAGAAGAGTTTAAACAGAAGCTTCCTGAACGTTTTTCAAAATCAATTTATGCAATGAAAGCCGTTCATGATAATGTGCCAGATGAATGGAAAGAACGGTTGCTACAAGCACGAAACAAAGGCAATGGACAACGTGTTATACTGATTCCTTACAATGTCGAAAGTTTTCATTGGACTGGAATTTTGTTAAAATTTAATACAGACAAAAATATTGAATTGGCCCAATTTATGGATCCAGTCGAATATTCTAAATTTTATCCTGAAAAATTACAAAATCAATTCGCTGAAATTTATCCAGATGTTTCTTTACGGTGGAGTTTTGTTGAAAAACATCGTGATCCAAGACAAAGTGCAAATTTAACTATTGAATATTTATTAAAAGCGACCGAAGAACTTCAACTCACAAATGAACAAGATACAGGTATGAGTCATTCACATGAGCGAACATTCGACCACCATAGTGCAAGTAGTTCTTTGATCGAAGAAGATCGAAGTTTTTCAACATCAACTATGTCTCAAAGTCATATGGCAAAACACCGCTTATTAAAACAAATATCGAACAGTGAATTCGAACCATCAGAAATTCAGGACGCACCTAAAGTATCACTGAAAGCTTCTCAAACACACCAATCGAGTCCACAGTATCACAAACAGGATAGAAATAGCAATAATCGAGAAGAAAGAGAATTTTCTAGAGAACCAAGAACCTTGATAAACTCTACTAATGAAACCAGAAGTTTTGAATCCCATTCAAGCAGTTCCCAAAATAGTGATGAAATCGATCGTTCAGTAACAAAAGAGAGTCTAAGAAACATGTATAATGACTTTCACTCGATGCCACCTTGTTCAGAAAGATCCATTATCAACTTACTATATTTATTATCGTTTAAATCAATGGGTCGTATGACAGAATCTGATGATAGTATGGTAATACCTAGTCAGATAGATACAGAAATAGCACAGCAACTTAAATATTTGAAAGAACGATTAAAAATAGAAGAATTACAGTCTATAGGAATTCAAAATTTAGTAGAAACATGTTCAATCAATGTCAAAGATGAAAATTGGCAAGCTGCTTTGACAATAATACGAAAATTATTTAAACAGCTTAGTCCATTAAATATGCAAGAATTGTTTAGGCTCATTGAGAAAGTTGATGATGCAGCACATTTAATAAAAGATAAAAATATTATTCTTTTCTTGGGAGAAACTGGATCAGGTAAATCAACTACGATACATTTTCTTGCGGGTTCTCAAATGCAACCTGTAATAGTGAACGGATTAAATCATATTACTCCTATTAATATAAGAAATCCTGATTTAAAAAAAGTAACAACTTCACCATTTGCTCGATCTGAAACTCGATATATAACTACAGTTACAGTAAATTTCAAACATGTTGGCGGATTTACTGATGGTGATATCATTCTATGTGATACACCAGGATTTGAAGATACTAATGGACCAGAAGTTGATATAGCAAATGGTATCGGTGTTGTTAGAGCAGTAAAAGGATGTAAAAGTGTAAAACCTGTCGTATTAATTAGTTATAAGAGTATTGGTGATAGATGTCGTGGTGTAAAAGAGTTAGCTCATGTAGTAGTCGGATTGATTCCAGGAATTAAAGATAATATTAGAGCATTCTCCTATATATTTACAAAATTTCCAGATAGTGAAAAACAAACAATTCATGCATTATTAAGAGATATCAATGATGAATTGAATGAAGAAGAAAAATCGAATGCTAGTTTCATGAGTTTTTTAAAAGATATGTTACAGAAAACAAGAAAATCAGTACGAGTATTAGATCCAATCAAAGATCGAGCTGGTGAAATTCTTGATGAACTTGCAGAATCTGCTGCTATATCTTATCCTGATGAAGTTTTTCAATTTTTTATTACAGAAAAATCAAAAACTACTGTACAAGAGCAAGTAAGAAAACATCAATTAAGTATTATGTCAGCAACTAAACGTTCTGAATATTTATTTGTACAATATAAACTTGCTCAATTGAAACGATTAAATAATTTACTTGAACAAGATTATATTGAACAAATATATGATGAATGTATTCGATATATAAGTAAACATCTTTCCGAAGAATATCAAAATGGTATTTCAATATTAAATCGTTGTTTAATTAATCAAACAATTTTAAGTATTGACGATATTGAACAATATCGAACATATATTAATCATGCTAAACTTGCAGATGAATTAAGAAATGATTATTTAGGAAAGGAAGTTGTTCATAGTAGTGCATTTATTTTATATCTAGATCAACAAGTAGATATCATACTTAAATCTTTACAAGAAAAAGATATTAATGATTTATCAGCAAAAACGAGTTTAGATAAAATAAAAGTTCTTGCTATGTGTTTTTCAGATATCAATAATAAATATAAAGATGCTTGTCAAACTTTTTCTGACAAGTACGAATTAGTAGTCAAATCTTACAAAAATTCAGTACTCGAGAAAAATTTTACTAATATTGCCAATGATTTAACGAAACTATATGATGCATGTAGTGTTTTAGAAAATCATTTAAATAGCGAATCTATGAAAACAAAATATAGAGAATTAAAAAAATATTTTCTACAAGTATTAAAAGATTCAGTTTCAAAATTAAATTATATACTTTCTCAAGAAAAATATGGAAATGAGACTATTGAAAGTATCAAAGAATGTGTACGTATGTTTGAAACAGCTAGTAATACATTTACTTTGCAATCACATATTTCAAAAGAAGATATTAATCAAATTTATGAAGATTTTTTATTAAAAATTATGAATCATTATGAACAAATTGATGAAAAAATCATTACAGAACTTAAAGGTGAATGTTCATTTCGTGAATTAGAACAATTATTTGCAGAGATTACATTAATTAGAACAATATCTATTATTGAATCAAAAACTAATCGTACTTATTATAGTACATTAGAACAAATATGTGGTTGTATAAGAGAATTAAGAAGAGAAATTGAAGATATATTAAATGGATTCTATCGTAATGAAAAGAATAATTATAATAGTCTCATGCGATGTTTGTCAAGTTTGAAACATGCAAAATGGATAGAAAAATATCGACTTGAAGTCTATGCCGATGTAATCAATAATACTAAGGAACAAATTCTTAAACATATAAAAGAATTAGAAAAAAATGTTATGCAAACAGATTTAGATCTTGATAATTATGATAAAATCGAGCGTATAGATAATATTGTATTAGAAATTAATGATATGAAAGCTGTTGAAGAAATTGTTCCAAATATAGGTCCACATATAGAAAAAATTAATTCTCGATATAAAAGTGAAATAGATAATGTATTTACTATTATTAACGATACATTTGATTTAGAAAAGTGGAAAACACAAAAAGATTCAATCTTAGATTTCAGTATAGCTGAAAAAGGTTTTCATTATTTAAATGTTTGTAAAAGAATACATATTTCGTTCAGAAATGATTCTACACTTGTTATTAATAAATTAAAAGGATTTATAAGAGAATTTAGTAATATTGTTCAAAATGAAATGAAACAATGTTTTACAGCTATTAAAGAATGTAAAAATGAAAATAGACAAGAAATATTTGATAAATCTTTAAAATTATTAAGTCGTTTAGAAGAAGTTTCTGAAATAAAAGATAAATATTCTCAAGTTTTTTCTTGTTTTCAAAATCAAAAAATTATTGAAGAATGGGAACGTGGGTTAGAAGGTTATCTAACTGATCTATCAAGTGAAATGACATGTCTGAATGCTGGAGAAAATACTGAAGCTGTCAATAATAAATTATTAATTGCAAAAGCATTAAGTAAATTAGATCGATTTTTGAAAGGCAAAAAATTTAACGATATTTATTCAACATATCAGCATCTATTTCTTAATACAACTAGTGATCGTGGTAGACAAGTTATAGAAGATATTAATAATTTTAAATATGAACATGTCGGTAATGATATGATAACATTACAAACAGCAAATGAAGTAGGACAACATTTATTTGTACAAGCTAAACGAGTACTTAATATTAGTATATATAATTTAATGGAAGAAACAAAAACTCAAGCAATTATGCTTGGAAATACTATTGAAGTTCAAGCAATTAAATTGATAGTAGAAAATTTGAGACGAATGCAAAATGCAAAAAAATTTATATCACAATATCTTGATAAGCCCGATGAAATCGATATTTGTATAGAAGAAGTTAAAAAATTAATCGAAGGACGTATAAAACTCTTTTTAGTAAGTGTTAATGCTCTTATTAAAATTAATAATTTCTATGAAGCAGATGAAAAAATAAATTCCATTACATTAATTAGTAATTTATTAGGTACATTTCGTACACAATATATTTTTGAACAGCTTGAAGAATTAAATAAGAATCAAGATGAAGTCGTATCTAATGTTGTAATAAAAAAATATACAGAAATGGATATGAGTGAATATACTTTGAATCCACCAAGAGACATATTTGATAAACTTGGAAGAGTTAGCAATATAAATCCTAGATATGATCAAGCATTAGAAGCTATAAGAAGAGATATTTTAACAAAATTTCGTAAAGAATTAGATGAAGCTAAAAAACAACAACCACCAAATCCCGATAATATTCATATAAGAAAGTTTGAATCAGGAGTTCGATATTTACCAAAAGATATGCAAGAATCTCTTGAAGTCGATTTAAAACATTGTAAAGATGAAATTAAAAAAAATATTGAAAATAACGATAGAGATTTAAAGGATGCATGTGATAGTAAAGATCTTAAACGTATTAAAGCAGTTATTCAAGGTTATCAACAGTCTGAAGGTATGCAGTATTATGCAAATGAAGGTCGAAAATATGTTCTTAAACAAACACAAGATATAATTATGAAAATAAATGAAAATTTTAAAGAATATAAAATACGAGAAGCATTAGATAATATTGAAACACTCTATGCTTATAAAGTTGAATTAGAAAATGTTGTCAATATTGATCAATCATGTTTAGAAGTACGATCAAAAGTAACAGACATCTTTCAAGATGTATATCATTCTTGTATGAAATATTTTTTTAATGATAAAGGACATTCATTAGTTGATGAGATGACTGGCGTAATAGAAAGAAATGTTTCTTGTTTGATGGAATTTATGAAATTTCGAGATAGATTTAAAAATCAATCTATTTTACAGCATATGTTTCCAGAAGATTTCAATGAAAGACTTGTACTTTTTTGTGAAACCATAATAAATTTTTTTAATAACTGTCAACAAAAATATGAGAAAGCTAAGAAAGAATCAGATTTTACATCTCTTAAAGATGTTTTAGATATTATGAATAAATGGAATTCTACATTAACAAAAATAAAAAATTATGATGATATGTTATATAGTAATGAAACTTTAGTGACTACGATTATTACATGTGTAAGAATTTTGATACCTTATTCAACTATGTTAGAATCGATATCGAAAATAATTAAAGAAATAAAAAATACATTGATTCAAAGTAAATTAATTAATGAAGATAGAAATGAAATCGGAAAACATCGAGATGAACGTTATAAGAAATTTAATGAACAATTTTTAATTTTAAAGAAAGCTAAAATATTTAATAGTTTTCATTTAAATATTGATTTAAATGATATTGAAAAAGAATGTTTATTATCATTTGAAAAGAAAATTACCGATATTATTTCTTATGTTGAATCTATTTTAAATCGTTTTTCAATTGATAATCATTTAACAAGAAATGATTATATTGAGTTTAATATATGTTATCTTAATTTGATATCATTTAGACAAGAAATGACATCAATAGAATGTGGAGTAAAAGAAAAACTAGTTCGAATAGATAAAATTATTTTCGACAAAATTAATACTTGGGTACATTCAGCTGAACTTGATTCAACAGTTCAAAATGTTACTACAATGTTAATAAATATGAAACGTATTTCAATGGATATGCCTTCATTTAAAACTAAAATAAATGAACGAATAGATGAATTACTTAATTATTATAAAAATATAACAAATGATAATATGGCTTTTACAAAGTTAGGTACACTTTTAAATCAGGACAAAACTGGTATAGGTCAATCTATTATTTCAGAACATAAATCATTTCAAGGTTATTCTTTATCTTTATTTAATGAAAAAACTCGAAGACATGATATTACATATGTACTAAATAATTTAGAAGGAGATTCTATTGATCGAAAATTATTAGAAAAACGTTATGATGAGTTTAATAAATTCTATAAAGAATTAGTTCAACAAAATTTAAAACCAAATATGAAATTAGATAAATTAATAGAAAATATTAAACTAATTGCAGGAAATATAAAACAGGAATCAGATAATATTGATTGGGATGCAGGAATAAGAAAGAAAGTTCCAGAATTAGCAGCATATATTTTTGCTTTATGGACACTTAAAAATGCAGAACATTATTTTGAAGCTGAAGGTTCAGATAATCGAGATAATTATCTTCTTCAACCTCATGCAGCACAAGTTATTGCTATATTTCGTATGCTTGGTATAGGTGATAAGAATGAAGAATTAAAAAATAATTTAGTACAAATAGGAACAGGTGAAGGAAAATCTATTACATTAGGATCTATGGCTTGTATACTTGCACTACTTGGTTTTGATGTACGTTGTGCATGTTATAGTCAATATTTAAGTCAAAGAGATTATCAAGCATTTGTACCATTATTTGATTCATTAGGTTTATTAAACTATATACATTATGGTACATTTAATAGATTATGTGAAGATATCATTAATGATAATGGTGATATTCGCCAAGTAGTTGAACAGATAATATCTAAAGATTCTAATACAGGAATGAAAAATAATCAAAATATAAAATGTGCTAAAATATTATTAATTGATGAAGTTGATGTTTTTTTTAGTCGAGATTTTTATGGTAATGTTTATACACCAACAGCTACTTTAAGAGATCCTATTATAACATCATTAGTTCATTTGATTTGGAAAGAAAGAAAATCTAGATTAAATCTTAATAGATTAAAAACTACAAATGAATATAATGAATGTTGTAAGAAATATCCTAATTGGAAATTATTATTTGAAGAAGCCATGAAAGATATGCTTTTTGATGTTAATAATTTTGAATCACATGGTTATATTGTTAATCAAGATAAAATTGGATATGTAGAACAAGATAATATTGTCTATAATATTGCTTATGGTTATAAAACTTTATTTGCTTATTTTTATGAACATGAAAGAGGACAAATTAGTAAAAAAAGTTTAGATGAAAATATATATGTAAGAATTAAGTGTGGTAGTTTTTCTTATGCTGAAATACCACTTGAATTTCAATATATTATGGGTGTAACAGGTACATTAAAAACTTTAAGTGATCCAGAAAGAAAAGTAATACAAAGCGTTTATAAGATTACAAAAAATACATATATGCCATCTGTATTTGGTATAAATAATCTTAAATTTACAATAAAAGATGATATTATGATTGATAATGAAAGTGATTATTTTAATGTCATAAAACGAGAAATTGAAGATAGATTAGTTGGAAAATCATCAGGAAAACGTGCTGTTCTAGTATTTTTTGAATCAAATCGAAAATTAAAAGAATTTTATGATTCAACAGCATTAAGTTCATTAAAAGAATCAACTGTTTATCTAACAGAAGAAGCATCATTAGAAGAAAAAGAAATTCTAATTAAACGAGCAACAGTATCAGGTCAAATAACATTATTTACGAAAACATTTGGTAGAGGAACAGATTTTATATGTCATGATCAAATTGTTGCTACAAATGGTGGTACACATGTTATTCAAACATTTCTTTCAGAAGAAATATCAGAAGAAGTACAAATAAAAGGTAGAACAGCAAGACAAGGTGATCATGGATCTTATAGTATGGTTCTACTTGATCGTGATCTTGAAAAATTTCATATAGAAAAAGTTGATATTGAAGATGTTAAAAAGGGTAAAGGAATTCTTACTCGTATTTCTGATGCACTTAGAATTACAAAAAATTATGATACTATATATGATCTACTTAATGAGAGACGTATTGATTTATTTAAAACACAGTATGATATGAATACAAAATATGTTGAACATGCAAGAGAAAAACATAAAATTGCCAAAAAATTTTTATCAAATCTTATTTCTGGCAAAATAGATTCTGTGAAAACGTTTTTAATTGAAGAGAATAAAGGTGTAGAAGGTTCTTATACTTCACGAACTGTTTGTCTCATGGACGCAACAGGTTCAATGTACTATTTATTACATAAGTGTAAGAATACTGTAGACATTATGTTTGAACGTGCTTCAGCAATTTTAAAAGAACAGAATATTAAATCAGATTCATTTCAACTTCAATTTGTTGTATATCGAAATTATAATAGTAAAGAAGATAAAATTTTGCAAAGTTCTCCTTGGGAAACTAAACCAGATAATTTACGTGCTTTTATGAATACAATTGAAGTTGAAGGAGGTTGGAATAATGAAGCCATTGAAATTGGTTTATGGCATGCAAATCAAGAAAATGAAAGAGAAAATATTACACAAGTTATTTTGATAGGTGATGCTCCTCCAAATACAAAAGACGAAGTAAAAGAGAAAAGAAATGGCTTTAAAGAAACATATTGGAAAGGAACTAAATTTTCAAAACCAACCTATTATCAAGATGAGTTAGATAAACTAAAAGCACATAGCATTCCAGTACATGCTTTTTTTGTTGAACAACGAGCCGAAACAGTTTTTAAACAGATTGCTCAACAAACAGGTGGACGGGGTGAAATGTTAGACATAAATTCTTCATCAGGTTCACAAATGTTGACAGATTTAGTAACTGAAGAGATTCTAAGAAATGTCGGAGGAACTACAAAAGGAAATGCTCTTGTTGAAGCATACAGAAACAGATATCAAAAAGGTTATACATAAAAAAAAATTATAGTTTTACAAAAATATTTTATTATTAAAAATTATTTAAACAAAGTTTTATACCGATGAAAAAAATTTCTCAAAGTTCTTGAAATTTCATATTATATAACAACAATATCATATTCTGTATCACACTGTGGACTCTGATTGATCTTTTATCAACATATTTTTGTTTGTCACACATCACATAAATAATATTTGTTTATTTTTAGTATGCTTCTTAATCGTTTTTTTCATGTTATTTTAATCTTTATTATTGATTTATTAGTTGCTTAGACGAAGTCATTCTGAAATCTTTCTTGTGATGAACTTTTTTTTCAATCATATTTATGTTTTGTTTTGTGTATTAATTGTACTTGTGCTCATACTTGTAATGTGCTTTCATTTTAATCTTTCTTTTCATTATAGTTGAGTTTTAATCTGGAATAAACAACTATTAAATAAAAACAAAACTAGATATAAACTTGGTATGATTTCGATTCATCAATTTGTTGAAAATTCAGAATTTCGCCAATAACTGGCAAATATTCAAGTAATGATAGTAGAATTTTGATTAACAGACAATGAAGAAATAGTGGTTGGAAATTCATTGTTATTATCGATTTGCAAGCTTGTTTTTATCATTGAAATTATAGCAATTATCTGCTGTTAATTGTTATGAGATATTTTTATTTATATTATTCTTAAATCTCTTGTTCGATATCAAACTTTTTATTAATATCTTTTTGTTTTTTATTGATTATTTTTGATAAATGTTTGCTAAAATAAGATATTATGCTAATATTATTATATCTGAATCGTAAAGTAAAAGAAAATATCTGGATTTGCTATCAATTATAACAAAGTGTTGGAATAAACATGCAATTCTCATTAAGTATTTCATACAAATGTAAGTACACAAGCAAAGATTATAGATTGATAGTGAAACTTTTTCGCACGAGAAAGAGGGAGTCGATCGTTTCATGCTGTGAACGGCTCTGCCTACAGTCACCAAGAAATATAAAAAAGAATGCATATACCGTTTTGATAAATATCCTTCTGGTAAATTTGTACCATTTGATAGAACGTTTGAGTCAATCTTGCTATATAGAATTCAACAGGTTGACTGACAATACTTCTATCATATTTTGAGACCACATATAGTCTATGAGATAGCAGATGAACATCTTGTTCAATGTACTTTGACAAATTCGTAAGAATATTAGTCTGTAGGCGAATAACTTTTTTTTTGCATTATATTATCAATATATATTATAAACAGATTATCTATATCCGTTTCTACGAAATCAATATCATTCTTTATAGTTATTATTTCGCGGAAATTATTCGATTTTAGTTTGTAAAACTAAAAATCATATTTGGTTTATTAAATCAAAATGATTATTTAAGTTGAATATGAAGAAATTTGTTTTTAGAATTAAATAAGTTGCTAATGGTCGATTAAAAAGTATTTTGATTTGTACTGATGACAGAGTTGTTTCAATAGATTTCGTTGATGATATACATTCATTAATTTTTTTATACTTAAGTCAGTATTTCACTCAATGATAATTTTATTAAATTTGTTTTATGGTATGCTTTTATTTATTTCCTTGATGTCTGTATGAAATACAATAGCTTTATTTTTACATACGACAATAAATATGATTAATCAAATTATGTCGTTAATCTTATCAAATATACTACTAAGAAGGATCATGGAAAATAAACTTCAACAATTCTTCAAATATTTGCGGACATTGATATATTAATTTCATTTAGTTTATTCTTCTTTGTTTTTCATTATGTTGTAGGAAAGTTGTGTCAATTGTTTTAAGCATAATCTTTGTCTTTTCCTTTATTATTTGATTATTAATGATTGTTATTAAAGGTATAGAAAATATAAGATAAACAATTATATAAGAATACTGACGTTTCGAACGTACAACCTTCTTTTTTAAAGTTAAAATGTTTTGTTGTTAAACACAAATACACGTGTGAATCTTCTTCTTTTGCACATTCTCCCTTTGTTATGTTTAATTAAGTACTAGTATAGGAGAAGAAAACTAATTTTTTCACGTACCATTTTCATCGTCTTGTCTATACTGGTCTTAGATTAAATTTCACAAAGAAGAATAAGAACAAAAAGAAGGATGTATAAAAATAGGAAAATTCACAGTTCTGTTCTTGTATAACAGTAAAACATTTTAACTTGAAAGAGGAATGTTTAAGATTCGAAACGTGAGTAATCTTATACGATATATCGTATATAGTTGTGTATCATATATTTTTATACACTATTAATAATAATAATAATAATCAATTATTAACAAATAAAATAAGAGACAAAGATTATCTTTAAAATGATTGAAGAGAAAAACATGAATATAGGGCATCGATCAGCTCGTCTGAATTAGCAATTGATGATAAAAGAATTCAATGAAAATGAAAACAAAATATAAATATCTGACTGTCATCTATATCCTATCGTTGAAATTATTGTCTAAACTATTCGATCCATCGAAAATATATGAAAATTGAGCTGAGAAACAGAGAAATATGAATAAAAAACTTGTTTTTAAAGTGTTTATCCTCAATACCTAAACTATATAACTATATGTTCAAATGCGTTCCGCAAAGCAATGAATCTAAATGCGTTTCTGCAAGTTCGACAGATTGACAGAAGCATTCGGTGGAATGCGTTTTATCGACTCTGTCAATTAAATAGCGTTAGCAGAAGAGACATAGCTTCTTTTCACTATTAAACGTGACCAAAGGCATAGAATGATATGAGTGTGTCCCAACGCGTTTCATAATAAAAGGTTAAATACATTTGTATGCGTATAATCTAAAAATATGCTCCGAAACTATGAATTTTCTCTAAATGGGTTCGTGAAACACAGTGCTTGGTGCATTTAGATGCGTTTTCATCATGCTTCAACGTACAAAAGCATCGGAACGCCGAAGACTTGCGACATAGACAGGTCGAGCTGTGTATAAAATGTATTTCATGATTATATGGGTCAACAATGAAACTGTAGTGAATCTATTGCGAATATCTCGTTTGCAATGGAGTTGAATCGTGAAGTTTATAACATTCCCGAAAACCGATCACCATCATAATGTGTTTATTTTGTTAAATGAAAAAACTTTTTTAACAGTCTCTTAGCTAAAAAAACATAGATTTTATTATTGTTCAGATGAGTCATCAGTCAGTAACTATATATCAGTAGACTAGGCGGAACTGTCTTCATTGCTCTTGCAAAACTCGACAATGTTGCATATTTTTACGCGTCAATTCAAATATGAAAGAACTGCAAAGGATAGAAAGAAAATTATAATTTTTTTTTCTTTTTTATAAAAAGAAAAAGGCACCCTTGTGTGTCTTACAACAGCCATTAGAAGTTAGTTTTTTTCTTCTGTCTATTCGATACAGTGCTTTACAGGTTTGTTTGTTATTAAAATTCTCACACTAGTTAAAGATGAAAATAAAGTGATGCAATCTAAAAGATGGGCAAAAATAAATAAATATTTTGTATTTCTTCATAAACTTTGTGAGTTTCAATTCAATCGAACTTACCTTTTTTGTAAGTAGAATAGTTGTTCGCCGCTCTACAAAACTTCATATACACAGTTTTTCTAGAGCGAAGCATGACAAACTAATAAATTAGACATTCAAGATATTAACAATTATCAATTTTCAAAGACAAGTATTATTTTTCCAAATATTAAAACTTCCACACCACGATATTAAAAAAACTGAGTCATTCATTTTGAAGAGCATAGCATTGTCTACCTGTTTTATGCGTTAGACAATGTTTTAAATGGAGACCCAAATCATAAGATAGTATTGAACTTTGTTTTTGTTTTTCGAACAAGTGTGATTTTAATTCATATTTTTGTTTGTTTTACGAACATGCTCGTAGTTTCGTGAAAAATCATTTGCTTTTCAGAATTTCTTGTTATTTCAAAAGTCAGGTACCTTGAGGGTGTGAATGGATGAATGTTGATGTTGTTGAAAGAAAGAGCCACTTTCAACCTGCAACCCGCAGTGGCAGCCACAACAATATGCAAATCCACACTAATGCTTGCACGCATCTTTCAGACGCACACTCACTCCATACCTACACCAAGCTGATGACAACAATTGTGAAATTGGATTTGATCATGTTGTCAACATGAAAATCTCTACCACAAACTCTGTTTCTTCCTATTCGCGAACTGTATAAATCATTTTAAATCTAATAGAGAGATCGTTTTCTCAAACAGACAGCACTTTCAAAGATAAATTGAGACAAAAACTGGCAGCTAGAATGATTGAGTTATTGCAAATCTATTTAGCTTGTTTGAATAATTCAAAATTTCAAGATACATATAAAAATTGATGATAGTTTTATTTTGTTTTATTAATAGTAGTGTGTCCATGGAAGGTGATCAAGTTCCATGTCAATTCAAGAATTTAAAATTAAATCCAAATGCAGCTCGTAGGATTTATAATAACATAAATGCTAAATTAACATTAACAAAAATGAATCAAAGAATTCGATTAGAACAATCTGATATCGAGCAAACAAGTAGTTATGATCGTAAATTAGCATATTTTATACGCTTTCATTTACGTGATATTTTGACAAGTGATCATCGTCAAATTTGGTTTAATATTCAAACAAAAGCGCTTGATGATATTGAAGATCGTAATCAAATTTTGAAGGAAATTCCTGATGAAATTCGTGTAGTGTATAGTTTTGGAGTCATGCTTTCATACGATACGTTTATTGGGCATACAGATGAACGAACTCTTGCTAATATTTACGTTCAAAAATATCCTAAAGCAATTAAACTAGAAACAGCAACATATTTTCTAACAATTCAATTCAAAGACATAGATTCACAGATTTTAATCAATCATTCTACGAATGATAATTCAATTCAAATTATTTTCATGCTTAAATCATCACCAATCATCGAAAAAACAGAAGGAACAAAAAAATGGTAAAATAATTTTTGGTTTTTTTTTGTATATGAAGAACTTAATTAGATCTTTTAATGTAGCCATAAATTTGTTGCCTACTACGGCACTGTAACCAAACAGTACTCTTAAATTCCGATTAGTTCTTTATGTAGAAGAGAAAAGATAAACACAGTTTCTATGAAAGAATATTTAAGTACTTTTTTTGCGCTTTTAAATTTCCTATTTCCTCTGAATTTTTCGGATTCGATAAGAATAAAAATAAAAAAGTCATCAAAAGACGTGTCAAAAATAAAACATAAGTATCTATTTGATTTGTATTTTTAGCGATCACAAACGGTTGATGAAACAACTTCCATTATGCAGTGATTTACTTGTACGATTTTTCCCAGCTAATACGGCATGGAAATTTTTACGTAATTTACCAGTTGCTGGTTATACTCGAAAAGCATCTGATGATTTATTTCATATAAATTTTGCTTTATTTCGTTGGCAAAAAGATCCAAGTAATTTTTCTCCTATAGGTATGCCATCATATTCTTCTGCTTATGATTCTTATGGTATGGAAATGCTTTGGTCATTGGGTTATTTATTTCAAGATAAATACAATGCTGATTCTCAATCAATAGTTGGTATTCAACATAAAAATTTATATGATTTATCTTGTACAATCTGGCGTAACCTAAAACAGAATCATTGTTATCGAATTAAAGATGCATTGCATGATGCAACTTCAAAAACAAATCACGGAACTTCTAATGAGTCATCACAATTAAAACAAGTGGCATTTGCAATTATAACACCAAATCGTATTGAATATCAACCGATGCAAATGACACGTTGTCATAGAGGATTTGAATTATATCCTCCAGAGAATTGGTTACTTGTTCACATACGTGGTTATAATGGAATAGATAAAATTAATAACATAGATCTTCAAATGCGGGTACGTTTTAGAAATTTAATGATAAAAGGTATTGCTCGCGATAAACGTTATTTTCAATACTTTGGATCATCGGGCAGTCAAATGAATGATCAGGCTGGTTGGTTTCTATCACTTCCTCATGGAACAACCATAGAATCAGCACGTGCAAAAATCGGAGATCTATCGAAAATTCTCAATGTATCTACTTATATTTCACGAGTTGGTCTATATCTGACAACATTAAAGTCAACTGGGGTAATTTATTAGATTTTTATCGATTGCTATCTTTAAATTTTCAACTCGCTTTTTTTAAAAACGTTGATCAATTTCTTCAGTAGTCAATTGAAATAATATGATTCGCAACTATCATTTTGATGATGTTTCTAAAAAAATTGTTAGATATTACAATCTCTGTTTTTAAATTTAGATTAAACTAACCTATAATGAAATGTCATATTCGGAACAAACATCTAGGGGATTCTCACATTTGATAACAGCAATCAGACGCTGGGTATGATAAAGATCTATATAATAGTTCACTTGTTAGCAATTGTTTTATTTAGTTTTTTAAATCTAACAATAAGAATATAGAGTATACGGCTACTATTATTCCAGATATTGAACACAATGAATTTTGTTTCACTGATGGGTGTGGCACAATTTCGCTTGGTCTTGCGAAAAAAATAGCGCATAGTATTGGCATTCAAATTAACGAAAAGGTTATTTGTTTTTTTGTTTTTGATACTTTATCCATTTAATTTTATATTATGAAACTTTAGTCAGATATACCATCGGCTTTTCAAGTTCGAATAGCTGGATGTAAAGGCATGTTATCGGTTGATCCTAAATCGAAATCAAATGAATTCTATATTAAAGTTCGAAAAAGTATGGTCAAATTTGAAAGTGATGATTGGACTCTTTATATTGTTGATCATTCTCGACCTAGTGAATAATCAATCAATGATTTTCAATATATTATTTGTTGTTCTGAATATTTATAGTGCCATTGAGTTTGAATAATCAAATTATTCGATTATTGAGTGATTTGGGCAATAGTAATGGTATATTCGAATCTATTCAAATGCGATGTATTGATCGGAAAGAGTTTTGGCATCCACCAGCAAAATGTTATTTGAATGCATTAGATTCTCTTAATCAATCAATAATAAATGAAAATCAACAAAAATATAAAAATGCGTGAGTTTATGTTAAGAATTACATTAATAATAATGTCTATGTTGTTGAGATTTGTAGGAAAAACTTTCTTATTCGTAACAAAATTCCGTTGCCTGTCAATGAAGCTCGATGTCTATTCGGCATAGCCGATGAAACTGGTACATTAAAATCAGGAGAATGTTTCATTCAATATCGTAGTCTTGAAAATTCGTCAACGTTCGAAAAATATATTGTGCATATAGGTATAATATTAATGATTCATATTTCTATTAACTAATTGAATCATCTTTATATCATAATTATAGGTACTGTATTAGTCACTAAAAATCCATGTCTTCATCCGGGAGACATCCGTAAGCTCGAAGCAGTATATGTACCAAAACTTCAATCTTGTATACGTGATTGTATTGTATTTTCTACTAATGGTCATCGACCTAGTTTCAATGAAATGGCTGGGGCTGATCTTGATGGTGATCAGTATTGGGTTTATTGGGGTAATGAGTTTCAAATTGAAGAGGTTGTTAAACCATTATTGTATCCATCTACTAAGAAATCTTGTGTCAATCGTATAACTAATGAACTCATTGTGGATCATGTGCTTGATACATTCACAGATACAGCACCCGGTATTATCGCTAATACACATTCAGTCATTGCTGACAAACATTCTAATGGTACATTTTCGAAAGAATGTGAAGAATGTGCTCTACTCTTTGCCCGAGCAATCGATGCACGCAAAACTGGTGAAAATATTAATTTAATTCCTATTATGAAACTTAAAGACAAGTATTGCCAAACATATCCAGAATGGATGATGAAATTCGATAAACCAAAGATGGATCCACCAAGTAAATCGATTAATGAAATTCTTTATCAAAAAGCTCAAGATGCATGGATACATCCAGACAGCTATAACGATACGCTGCGATATTTTCCAGTTATTCAAAATCCTATGGATGAAACAGCAATTGATATAGATGAATCAGATGCCAATCTAGAGCAAGAACCAGAACAAATTGAAACAAAGGCAAAGTGCTGCTGTCCATGGATTCTTATAATTCTCGTTGCTGTAGGATTTTTTATATTTTATGTCATAAAGCATAAATAAAAATATCGAACTAATTCGCTAAACCTTACCTATTTACGTATATTATTGAAATAAAACGTTCCTGCTACTAAACATACTACTTTTCATGTATAGAAGAATATGAAAAAAAACAATTGGACAACATTAAAATTTAATTTTCTTATTATCTTTTAATTCATAAAGAAATGAAAAATTAGTCATTCATTTTTCCTTGTAATCCCAAATTATTTCTGTTGGATTCAATTCAAATAGGCTGTTAGATTAACTTATTTTAGACACAAGCGCATAACATAAATACTCTGCATGTGCTCGCATGTGATTTACTTAGTATAAGTTTTATTGAATTTTGTTCTATGTGAATAGAAACTTTAATGATAGAGAAATAACAAAAACAGTTTGTAGTTTTTATTAACGTAACGAAAAATACGACAAAAAAAAATGCATTTTATGCTACTAAACACAGATGAATTTCTTGTAGTGCAATATATGTATGTTCCTTTCTAGATCCAGGAACAGGCATATGTGCTAAAAATTGTATTAATGAAGATTTGTTCTATCACGCCTGTTCAATTCATTTCTGCTTTCTGACAGAATAAGGAATATGTCTACCTATTCTTTTCCGTATACTTTGGTCAGCAATCGGAACTTTCTCAATGAATCACTATTTATCTCTTCTACAAATAGTTTGGAAAAAATTCTAGAGCATTCTGTATTGCTTCATTGCAAGAGATTAGGTAGTCATTTTTATAAATTATGTTATGAAACATAATCATAAAATACATGTAGCTTTTTTGCTACTATGAGACACGAAGAGTTAAGCTACAAATCCATGGTTTCAACTATTAATGAAAAGTGGTATACCAACAGGTTGTGCCATTTTGCTTTTTGCAATTGATAGTACAAGAAATGTTGTGTTTAGTAGTACGATTGTATATTAAAAATATTCAGCTAATCTATATGAATTGAATTAAACGATGGTGTGTAATCAAAATAAACTGATAGTATATTTTAATAAATTTTGGATGGAGATCGTTATTTCGAACCAAGAAACTTAACTATTGAGCGATACTCAATCTTTTGATTCTTCATCATTTTATCAATACTGTTGAAGCACATATAAAGTACAATTTAAGAATAATAAAGCTAATAATTTTTTTAAATAAAACTTGTCTGGAAAAAGTTTTGAACGTTACTATGTATAGATTAAAATGTTTATCTTCTTTGTAAATCATCAACTTGAATCCTTGTATTACGATGTTTGGCGCCGACTATCTAATAATGAACTAAAGTTTGAAAAAAAGAAATATTGTTTAATCGGAGATATCAAATAAAACGAAAGAAAGAAAAATGCTAGATGATTTTCGTCTTGAGTGGCTTTGTCGTCGAACATGTCAAATGTTAAATATTGATAGGTCAATATTTATCAATATGTTAGAACGAAATAATGGTTTTAATGAAGATCTAATTGATAAATTTCTTACTATGAATACAGCTTTACACGAAAGATCATATGCATTAATATTTCATCGTGAAGATTCAAAACGAGATGTTTGGCAAATGATTGAAACAATTGATGAAGAAGAATTTGATGATGTATAAAAATTTTAAAAATAAAATATATAAATAAAATTTCATGAATATTTTGTAGTTTGTTGATGATGATAATGATCAACAATTGATTTTAAATGTTAATGAATCAATCAATACAGAAACTGAGTATTCGAGTAAATATGAAAATAATTTCACAACAGAAAAAGAGAAAATTGAAAAAGAATTTTGTTTCTTTTTTTTAATTATTCTAGTTGATTATGTTATTAATCATGCTCGTTTATTATCTGGTGATATAATTAATTCTTCATATGAATATTTAAAAAATATTCAACGTCTTTTAGTTATTAATCAATATGACAATAAAAATTATCATTTTGCATTAAAATCATTTCATCAAATACATCTTTATTGTGAATATTATCATTATGATAATTTAATAAAAAAAACATTTGTTTATTATATTCGAACAGATATTAAACAATATTTAATTCAATCATCAACATATGATGAAATGAATTTAATTATGAATGAAAACATTATTTATGGAATTATTCCTGAAGGACAACCACTTTTATCACTTGTAGATATTTTATCTTTTATTTATAAGGATATCTTACCATCAATCAATGAACAATCATCAAAAAGTAAAAATTTGGAATTATCTGAGTACCTCAAAAATAGTACATCAAAGAGACAGCGAGTATCTCCCATGTGTATTGTCAAAACAAGCTAATTTTTTTCTTCACATACCATCAGCTTATTGAAGCAATTAAAAACTAACATTATATACTTAAGTCTAAATGTCAACCTTCTATTGGGTACTTACATCAGTAGTCTGCTACAAGAGATGTAGTCATCAGAATGGTTTTAGTTGGATATATCTAGTTTTAAAGAGCTTGTTCTATTAATCATTTTGATACAAAAAAAAAGTTTTCAAATACTTTCGTGTCTTTGTAAGTTAACTACTTGAGGACGAGATTTCTTTTAAGAAAATAAAAGGTAAATTTTCGAATGTTTGATGGGATATATTTTTGTTCATCTTGATATCAGAAAATTTCGAGAAGCATTTCAGAATATAATAATCTTTAGGATGAAGATGAGTGTAGAACTTCTTTTCCTCATAATATAAATGACAATATAATAGACTAACGATCCATAAGCAAGCGCAAATTATAACAGTATCATAAGCTCTATGCACAAATTAATGAGAATTTGATTTGAAAAATCGAACGTATAAACACGTTTCGCGTCTTTAAACGATTAACTACCCATGCAACTAATCTATTAAAAATTAAATGCAGTCATATGGATTTCTCGAGAATTTTCTGTATAAGAACACTTTATGACATATCGGATTAGCTAGATATAGAGCTGAATACATTAGACTTGTTGAACTCTGATTAAATGGCCTAGCGAAAAACTCAAAGGTTGAAAATAAATTATTTTGAAAAAATTGAGAAAATTCTAGAACATGACAATTTAAATAATATTACAGTAGGCTAAAGTCGTTATCAGAAACTGTAAAGTTTTCTTTTTAAAGTATTGTTTTATGTGATAGTACTAAAATTTTTCTTCATGAATAAAAGTTTCGAACTTTGCGCTATCATTGAGAAAAAAAATTAACCGATCTGATCAAAATATAGCGAAACTATTCTATTCTTTTTTCTTTTTGGTAGGTTATTTTTTTGAATACTTGTTAGCTGTATTAATTGTCTGAAACACAATTTAAAAGGAATGTTTAGTGTATTGGTGTAGAAATCTTAACTTTCCACTGATTATGACAGATGTTGTTGTTATAAAATTCCAGACTGTATATCAGTAAAGTTTCATTTTGAATATATGCACTACTTTCTAATTATATTTCTGGCTAATGAAGAAATGTATCCTAAAATAGATAGAATTAAACAATCTTCCTGTAATTAGCCATACCAACTACATTGTGAATCACAGTTTAGTTCGACAGAGATGGTACCAACACCTATTTTTTTTTTCTCTAGATGGATTAATATCTCCATCAATTGAAGAAACATCTCAACGTGATCAATTACATTTAAGTTTAAATCGTTTTCTTTTACATATTAAATCAACATTACGTCAAATACAAGGTGAATTTAATTTAATTATTTCAAATAAAAATTTTTTAATTAATGGAGATGAAACAGATGAAGAATATATTGAAAATCTTGAATATCTTTTTTATAATTGGGAAAGAATATTACATGAAGAAATGAATAATGAATTAAATAAACGAGTAATAGATTCAAGTCCACTTGCTGAATTAGAATTTTGGCATGAACGATCTATTCGAATAACATCAATTTTAGAACAAATGAAAAAAGGTTTTGTTAAATGATCAATTCTGTTTTTTTTTTTTATTTTTTTTTTCTAGATGATGTCATGAAAATTATGCATGTTTTACAAAGTATTGATAGTCCTTCATTATCAGGATTTAATAATATAAAATTACAACTTCAAAGTTATCTATTAGAAGCAACAGATAATTATAAGTTTTTATTGACAATTGAAAGACATTTAAAAACGTTACAAATGACTAAATCATTTCAAACTATTATCAATATGTTACCTAACTTAATGCAAGGTTTAAAAACCATATGGTAAGAAAAAGAAAACTAATACAAAAAGAAGAACATCAGAATGAATATTTGTTATTCATTCAGTCTTTAGTATTGAAAGTAAAGTCCTATGAGAAACCAATTCTCTTTAACTTCAAAACTCATCTTCAGAAAAAAAAATGGTTTCAAGTCTCCAATAAACTCGGACAAGTCGTTTTTTTGTATTGTTGTAGTCATATCGAAACTGTTTTTTTTTCCACTATTTATTGACATGAATATTTGTATTTTTCTTAATCATTTCGATTTTGCTTCTATTGAGTTCGAATTCCAATGAAGTGGTACATTGAAAATTATTTATTGAGATTATGAATAGAGCTACATATGATATGCTCATTCGTACAACCATAAAGGTTTGTGCAGAATTCTTGATGCTTTGTTCTATAATAAATATTTTCATACTAATAAATGATCACATAGACTAACTTGAAAGAGAAAAGGTACAAAAAAATACATTCTTTACACTGACTGTCGATTAATCTATCTGTTTCATTCAGTAAATTAATTATCTAGAAATGTCTATCATATTAATAAGTAAATTAGTCATTCTTATCTTAATTATTAAGAATAAATTCTTGAAAGATAATCATCAATTTGCATTGAACAAGCACTTTAAAATTTATTTTATGATTATTTGAATATCTAAAGTATTAACTAGACATAGTCGGTGGCGTAGATTTATTTCATTTTTGAATCAAAAGATTTCTTTTGAGAAAAATAAATAAAAATTTTATTCAACTACATTTTTATGATAATTGTTCTTGTATGCATACAGAATTATTAAGATAGAAAATAAATTGAATATGAAACAAAAATATTAGTTTGAGATCAGTAAAAATATAATAAACTAAACACTGTCATAACTCAAGAAGATTAAGAAAGCAGACAAAAATCAAAACCAAAGAACTATTCCAATAGATAAGGTTATATTACGAAATCTTTTCAAATAGTTTCTTTAATAGAAACGAAATCGATTCAACAGTTCAATTCTTGAAAGTGAGTCGTTCAAAAAATATTTTTCTCTTTTGAAAATGGTACTTTGATAAAGGAACAAAGGTTTCCTATATTAAAAAATGCTTTTCTACAGAATAGAACCATAATTGCTTTTGGACAGTTTAGTATTCGAAACTAAACTTGTCTATTTCTATTCTTAGAATTTGATATT
Source organism: Rotaria sp. Silwood1 (assembly GCA_905250075.1). NCBI lineage: Eukaryota > Metazoa > Rotifera > Eurotatoria > Philodinida > Philodinidae > Rotaria > Rotaria sp. Silwood1. The sequence continues at coordinate 98,754 of CAJNOP010000121.1, forward strand.
TCTTTTCAAACTCATTTAATTACAGATCTTTCCGAAGAATATTTCCTATTGAATTCTTAAATAAGTCGAACATATGTTATGATTTACAAGCATCCAATAGACTCAGAAGGTCGATCTGAGACAAAGTTCTTCATTATACAGACTAACTAACCACAAGAGTAAGCGAATAAGGTGTCGAGGTCAGCATGCTATTGTACGGATGATATCAGACAAATAGCTGTTATTGATTTGTTCAAGATCATTTCATGGCTGCAGATACTCAGATTTGCATATAATACTTTGCAAATACGTCTTGAACAACATAGTGACTCAACTATGAAGATTGAACTTAATAAGACTCGTAAAAGTTAAATGAATAAGGCTTCGTATTTGAAAGTTTATTTAATTCTGAAATGATTGTAGATTTAATTATAATTGTTACAAAAAAAAAAGCTGAATGTCTAGATAATAATTCTTTTTTTCATTTAGGACAATGTCAAAACATTATAATAAAGATGAACGTTTTGTTCCATTAATGGAAAAAATTGCTAATGAAATTGTTAATCGTGTACGACAAACAATTGATATAAGAAGTCTATTTTCATCATATACATTAAATGAAGCTAAAAATATTTGTTATCAAGCAAAACAATTATTAATTCAATGGAAAATTGAATATCAAAATACTCGAAATAAACTTGAAAATGATAAACGTAATTTTTTAACATGGAATTTTGAACATCGTATACTATTTGATAAAACAGATTATATGTCACAAATATGTGATGATTTAATACAAATGTTATCAAATTTAAATGAATATTATGATATATTTGGATTAGAAATGAAAATTGTTACTGGTGAAGAACAAATGGTTGATCGTGTACTTGAACATGTATCTGATTTAAAAAAATCTTTTCTTTTATGTCATTTTGATATATTTAATCGTGAAAATTCTCAACAATGGTATACATTTATTGAAGAATTTAAATATCGTTCATCAATTATTGAACAAGAAGCTAAAATATTTATACATGCTTCTTTTACTCAACTTCGTTCATCTGAAACTGCACTTGATATGCTTATTAGATTTCAAAAAATTGATACAACTCATATTTTAGCATATGAAATGATTCAACAATTTACATCTATTCTTTTACAATATTCTAAAGAAATTGATGAAATATATGATCTTTTTATGAAGTATAAAAATAATCCACCTATATTTAAAGTATGTATTGAATTTTTGTTTTAACATATTAAGTGTCAACTATTCGAAATATAGACAAGTTTTTGACTTTTTGGATAGAGCTTATCAAATTGTCTATGAATGTCTAACTTTCCTAAGATTCATCATAAACAATCAACGAAGTATATTCAATCATAACAAGGAAATCCAAAAAAAAAAAAATATTTTTTTTTGCTAGAATTTCAAATTGTCTTTATTTTAATAATATCGAAACAAAAATTTCATTAGGGTTTTCCACCTATTGCTGGTGCTATTCAATGGACTCGTTTTTTATTTACACGTATAAAACTTCCAATGATTAAATTTCGTTCTATTGATCGATTACTTCAATCAGAACAAGGTACAATTGCCAAACATCGATTTATGGAAATAGGCATTGTACTTAAAGAATATGAAGAAGAACTCTATAAAAAATGGCTTGATAATGTTATTAAATATTTACCTATCTATCTTAAACAAAGTTTACTTATTGATGCTGAACAACGACCTGATCTATTTCTAGATAATAATCATCAACAATTTATTAATAATAGTCCTACATATCGATTGCCATTATATATAACTAAACAAGATCTAAATCGTATATCAATATCAATTGATTCAAAACGTTCAATAGTAAATAAATTAAAATTATATAAAGAAAAATGTCATTTATTTCAATATGTATATGATCCAATGGGTACAAAGAAAAAAATTGAAATAAAATATTTAATAAATTATGATCCTAATTTAAAAGAATCATTAATTGAATGTTGTTATTTAGAAAAACTTGGATTTAATTTACCTGAATCAATTATACAAATAAAATTACAATATTCAAAATTTGAACAATTATCAAATGAACTTCGTTTAATGCTTGAAAATTATCATTTAACAATATCATCACTTGATACTATTGAAGTATCAATTCTTCAATCTTATATTGATGATATTCAAAGAACTATTCAACCAGGAACATCAAGAATATCATTTGGTGAAATTGGTAATCTTGATTATGTATATGAATGTAAAAAACAATTAGAAAAATTTCATTCAATTCTTAATCAAATACGAAAAATTTCATTAGATATTCATGAACATCTTGAAACTTTTCGTTTTTGTATTATTGATCCAATTGTTCCACGACATAATGATGGTAATTTATGCATATCTATTTATATATGTATATATTCTTAGATTGAAACCTTAAGCCATTAATTCATTATATTGTAGTAATAAACTAAATACCCTATCAGTTGAGACTTCCTATTTCAAAATAAAGATTCTCTAATTGAATATTCTTCTAGAATTCATTCGCATTAATTCTCGAATTTTTTTTTTCGATTCAATAATTTAATCATACTGTATTTGGTTGACTTCATGCATGATGAAAATTATTATAATTGTTTTTAATACAAAATGATTCACCTAATACTCATATTAATTAGATTTGTATTGTTTTCTATTCATTTCAATCAAAGCTCTATTTACAAACGAAGTTCTTTACTAGTGCACGCTCTTGTAAATCGTGACTATATGCATCATATAGGTTCTAATGAGTTATGAATATTCTGAGAAGAATGTGAATTATTAGCTTATTTCTATATGAAATATTGCATCAAAATAGTTCTGAATAAGAGCATCGAAATTTGCCAGAATATATGATCAATTCAAAAAAGGAACATGTTCTTATAATAGTCACACCTCAGACCAGAGATATCCAAAAATATCTCAGATTTTCATCATAAACTTTTGTAACTCAAATTGATTTCTATGCAAAATTTTCAATCGAAATTCGATTTTTCTGATATTTCTAAGGAAATCACGGGATTGATTGAAATATCGTACCAATACCGACAGCAATAAACTAGCTGCTCATTAGAATCTACAATGATAAACACAGTTTCGACTTTAAAGCGATTGAATAATTGACTAACTTTCTTTGTAAAAAATTTTTGATAAGAAAAAGAACTTATTGTATATTTTAGTTGATTAAAGTAACATTTTCTTATATTTGATTTTTTTGTACAGGAAGTTTATTTGCTTGTCGAGAATATTTTGAATTTCTCGATAACAAACGTAAAGAAATTATATTAAGTTTAAAACGACGTTATGAACTTATTGGTCCTTTATTAACTAAAGTTGAAGGATTAGTATTCGGTACTAATACTGGAAAACATAAAAATAGTAAGTTGATTTGTTCATTTTATCAATATTAAATTTTTTTTTCTTTCTTTTGTTTTTTCAGTGCATTCAATTTATACATATTGGGAACATGAAATATTTACTTGTTTAGTTGAATTAGTTATTCGTAATCTATGTCAATTTTATGAAAATATTTTCGGCACTACATCTCTTTTTATTGTTGATGTAATACTTGCTCCACCTCATATTAAATTACAACCACCACTTGAAGAAATTATTAATTCTATTCGACGTAGTGCTCATGGAATAAGTCAATTACCTAAACATTTTATACGATGGCTACATGGTACATGTATATCATGTCCCGTAATACCAGTACTCGATGAAAATCTTCAATCACCTGATTTAACTTTTAATAATGATGTTAAACAACATCCTGATGTTGTAAGTAGGAGTGAAATATTTTGTTTTGTTAATTCTACTTCAATACGGACTCATCAGAGATTCCCTGTTCAGTCCATATTAGAGTAGAGAAAAGCTCGAAATTAAATGATATCTCTCGAATGAAATCATTTAAATTCAGTTTTAAGTGAATTATAGTAGCGGTTAAAAGTCTCTGTACTATAGTATCTCATCGATTAAATTCAAAAAAATTCTTGTAGTACACTTGGTTCAAAGTGTAGGTTAGAGACACAATCCTACTTCGGTGACTTAATCACAAAGAAGATTGTGATGGATAACATCTTTTGTTGCATTAAAAGGACTGACCACTCAAGTTTACGATACTTTTTACAAAATAATTAATTCTTACTGTTTTTGAATAGAACTGGAGTTCGATCTTTAGGTATTCCTATTAAAAAGATGAATTTATCTAATGGAATATTAGCTTCTCTGAATGTTTTTAAATCCTTCCTCTCATCAGTACGATAGGCATAGCTATGCTATTTTTAATCAATCCAGTCATTAAATTAATTTTTTGTTCTCGTTTCAAAAAGACACGTAATAATTTTTCTTCACATCAATATTTACAGTAACCATGGCAACACTGCTAGAGAAAGTCGATGAAATTAATCACATGAATAGCTGATGAGGTTCTCTAGAGCGGAAACTTTTGTCTACTACTGTAATTTTTTGGTAATAAAACTAAAACTTAATTTTACGTTAATAAGTTGTTTGAAGAAAAGAAAGAACATTTTATTTTAATTCGATCATTTTTAGATTTCAACGTTGAAACCAGTTCGATCATATGCTAGTAGATTAGTGAATGGTATAAATCAAATTCTTACTCAATTATTAACATATAATGATTTATGGAAAAATGATAAACAAAAATATACTAGTCGATTTGCTTTAAAATCTCGTACATATTTTGATTATGATGAAATAATGAAAGTTTTTTTTAAAATAAATCAAACATTTGATCGTTATTTAATTAATAAAAATATTTATTCAATTGAATTATGTTTTAAACAATTTTATCAAGCATTAAAATATCATTGTAACGAATGGATAAATCATTATGGACAACATTTATATAATAAAATATCAAATAAACTTAAAGAAATTGATGATATTTTAAATAATTTATATCAAAATCTTAATCATGATACTGATACAGTACCAGATTTAAAATTTGTTTTAAATATAATAACACAAATAAATCAACAACAAGAATTAATTGGACATCAAATTCATGATATTATACAATCATATCAAATTTTAAATCAATATCATTTTGAATATCCATATACAGAATCAATACTTATTCAAACATTGTTTCCACGTTTAATTGAACTTGTTGAACAATCACATATTGTTCAACATCGTTTAAAACCTATACGTGAACGTTTTCGTGAAATAATTCAATATGATATTGAATTATTTCAACGTATGATTGATGAACTTGTTGATAAATTTGATAAATATGGTCCATATACAATTGATAATGATCTTAATCAAATGTTTTTACTTATTAAACAATATGAAAAAGAAATTGATAAAATTGAACAAAGAAAAATAGAATTAATTAATATAATGAAATTATTTTATATACCATTAATTAATTATCCAAAATTAATACGTATTCAAAAAGAAATTAATGGTTTAAATATTTTATTTAATCTTTATGATGAATTTAAAAAAAATAAAAAATTATGGTCAAATATTCTTTGGACAGAACTTAATATTAATGATTTAATTAATAATGTTGATTTATTTATTAAAAATTTTCGTCGTTTATCACAAGATATTAAAACAACAGTAGTTGGTCATACAGTCGAAAAATATTTAATAGGTAATTAATATTAATCAAATATTATTCTTAGAATTATTGTTTAAGTTATCTATTAACAACTTATCTTTGTCTGTATGTTTATATTAATTTTAAGTAAAATCTTATCAATAACAAAATGATCCAATTCTTATAGCTAGAACTAGAACTGAAATTGGTATTAAAATAAAAAACAGATGATAGTATTTATGTCTAACAAGAAAATCAATTGAAGGAATATTGCTCGTTTGAGATCATATGAACCTACAAGGACGTCTTAGTGAAAATAGCATAAATCTAAAGAGGTTCGTCTCTATAAATCATAGGACTCTGGTTATGATCACTAGTCTCAATGTGAGAGGGACTAGCATGAACATATTTTGAGAAGTATCGGAGTACATCGTTTTCTTCTTGGCTACAATCCTCTTCCCTGCTTAACTTTTTATGATGCATCTGCGAAAATTTTAAACTGCTATTTAAAGAGTATCTGTCAATTTTTAAAAGGTAGTATATCTCAGTTACTTTATGCCAAACAAACGATCTTTAGGTTCTTCTGCTTGTAAATACTATCGAGAACAAGTTTTGATGAATTTTCAATCCAATGTGAGATATTTCCTAAAAAAAAACCGTAAATCGGAATTTTTCACCTTTCAAAACTTGCAATCATAATTCTGTTTGAACAATTTGGAATAATAAAAGACATGAATATGACATTTTCACACAAAATAGTAGAAAAATAGAATGTATTTTGTGCCTCCAGTAAGATCGATTTATCTGAATCATAAAATTCTATAGAGAGCTGGAAGACGTTTAATATGCTAGAGGACTGTTTCCTCTATCATTCTGGATAATTGTAACAGAACCATAATTACGAATTGTAATAGCTGAGAACTTCAGTTTTGGTTTTTCACAGCTCCCTCAGGAAACTGGTAATGATATTTGCCTTCAAAAATTTTCTGCTTCAATCATTATTTGGATTTTTCTCAGCATTTACAGCACTAGGAAAACATTGGAAATAAACCAGGCTGAACGACTTTGAAAGTATTAAATATCAGATCCGTAAAATTTTTTCATACATAGTATAAAGGTACTTTTTAAAAATTTCCAACTGTTATGCCAGTTTTTGAGTAAATAACTGTTTCAAAGTTATTAAAAAATTATCTGCAGCTTTATAATGATAGAAGACTTATTTTTAAGTTCAAAACTAGAATAAAACAAAAGTTAATCGTGTTGATGCTTTACAAAAGTGAACACTCGCCTCTTTATAGTTTCTTTCTGCTCTTTCTTTTGTTATATTAGATTTTCGTTCATCACTTCCAATTATGGTTGATTTAAAAAATGAAGCATTACGTGAACGTCATTGGCGACAAATTATTCAAGAGACTCATATTGATATTGATCTAACAAATAATATTCTCACATTAGAAAACATATTTCAAATGAATTTACATCAATATCATGATATCATTCAAAGTAATTATAATTGTTGTAAAATACAATCGAAAAAAAATGTTGAAATACAACATAACAGATGGTACCATAAAAACATCACAAACTGAATATAAATAAGGGTTCTTTGTTATATATGAACTACTCTCTTATTGTATTTCTAGATTGTGAAGAAATATCTTCTAATATAGATAGAATAGACTAATCTCCGTGTGATTAATAATAGTAACTCTATTGTATTTCATGTTTGAACCCTTCAAATAGGCCCTAAGAGTCTTTTTAAGCAAAGAATGCAAAAAAAGAAATCATTACTATACAGCAATGTGCAGTATTGGTGTAAATATTGAAAAGTGAAGCACTGACTCAAGATCCAATAGGCACGGATTACACTGACACCCACCGTCGATGTAACACATTAGGACATCAGCTTACATTGAGATATATTCTTTTTTGCAGATATGTGCTCTTTTACTTCATTGAACACTAAGTTGATAGTTATTAAATTGAAATTATACATCTCTACTATGATATTAAGTAAAATAATCAATATTGATTTTGAAAATTTATAATCTAGGTATTTTACAAACAGCTATTAAAGAATTACAAATTGAAAAAAATCTTCATGATATTCAACAACAATGGGATACAATGCGTTTTCAAATTCATAAACATTATCGTCATACATTAGGTACAAATATTCAACAAGAACGTGGTTTTATTATAACTGGTGTTGATGATATTCTTCAAACACTTGAAGATTCAATTTTACTTCTTAATAGTATATATGAAAATTTTCTTTTTGAATAATTATTTTGTATGTATTCTATATTTTTTAATTCTTGTTAAGCTATACTAACATCACGTTTCGTTGGTATTTATCTAACACAAGTTGAACAATGGATTGGAATTTTATCTTTAATATCTGATGTAATTAAATTATGGACAATTGTACAACAAAAATGGATGTATCTTGAAAATATATTTATTGGTTCTAATCTACAATATGGTGAAGATGCTAAACGATTTGATACAACTGATAAATTATATAGAAAAATAATGTTTGGTATATTTGAAATATTTTCAATCAATCATATTTTATTATTATTATTATTATTATTTTAGAAACATCAAGAAATTCATTAATTAAAGATGCTTGTATACATCCTGGTCGATATGATGAATTAAAATCAATATTAAATCTTATTGAAAAAATTCAAAAAAATTTAAATGAATATTTAAATACAAAACGTCAATTATTTTCACGTTTTTATTTTCTATCTGATGATGAACTTCTTTCAATTATTGGTTCATTAAATCCAAATCATATTCAAGAATATTTACAAAAAATGTTTGATAATATTTCATCATTAAATTTTATACATTATGATCAATTATTAATATCAAAAGAAAAACAACAACAACAACAACAACAACAACAAAATGAACTAATAGATGAACAAATACAAGATAATTCTATTTATGCCATAGCAATGATATCATTAGAAAAAGAAGAAATGAATTTTTTAAATCCAATTGAATGTAATGGAAAAGTTGAAATATGGATGTCAAATATTGAAAAAGAAATGAAATATTCAAATCGTTGGTTAACTAAAGAAGCTATTTTTTATTATCGTTTTAAACAAAATAGATTAGAATGGATGAGAAAATATATTGGTATGGTTATTCTAGCTGTAAATCAACTTTGGAGTACATGGGAAATCGAAGAGTATGTTAAGAAAAATAAAATCACATGTTTAATATTAACTAATAAAAATATATTTCTAAGTATCTAATCGTCTGTGATTTGAGACTATGTGCATAATGTAGATTTCAATGAGCTATAAATATTCGGAAAAGAATTCAGGCTAATATCGGAACTGTAAGTTTCAAATTTGTTCATTGTAGCAATTCTATAATAAGAACATTCGATATATCTATTGAAATAAACTATTCTCATTAAAATCTATCTTTATAGAAAGGTTTAAATCGAAATTCAGAAACTCAGATTTCTTGTGGTGTTTCTGAGCTCGAACTTATTTCGGGATTTTTATAAGGTGTAGGTTTTGATTTCGATTTCAGTTCTCCTTACATGTACAACCACATTTATCTATGGAATACATTGTACTGTATATTTATCATCTCTCGCATTCCTAGATACTACTACAATTGTTAAAAACTTGTGAGTAAGTAAAGTCTAATGATGATTAATTCATTTGAAACCGTAGGATTCATCTGTTACTTAAGAGCCATTAGGACTGGATTTGTTTTTTGGAATTGCTTGAGTTCAGAGAGTTCAATGATTTAATTTGCATTTTTGAGAGTTCTATTAGTTCAGAACATACGGGATACGAACACATCTCATCAAGAATCATTATTCTTAGATTTTATTTTCTAAATTTTAGTCAATTTGATAAAATGATTAAGCATAATCAACGTTCATCAATGAAAACTTATGTTAAACAATTAAATTCTCAAATAGAAGAAATTGTTATAGAAATGCGAAAATTTTTAAAACCAAGTATACAAAAAAATAAAATAAAATTTTGCTTCATTAAAAATACTGATACCATGAATTCTTTATTTAAGATGAATATAATAAATTTGAAACAGTTCTTACTATCGATGTACATACTCGTGATATGGTAGATATTTTAATTCGTGATGGTATTAATGAACGTCATGATTTGTAAGTTAATCAAATATGTATTATAGAAATTCTATAGTCATTTAAATTTAGTTCATGGCAATGTCAATTACGTTTTTATTGGTTATCAAAAGAAGATAATTTATTTTTACAACAATGCAATGGAAAATTTGAATATGGTTAAAAACAAAAGTTTTGAATAGAGACTTTTTATATAGTTTTTTTTTTCTTTTGTAAAATAGGTTATGAATATATGGGTCTTAATGGTCGTCTTGTTATTACACCATTAACTGATCGAATTTATCTAACAGTTACACAAGTAAATAGAATGTTTAGTATTTTGTAATAAAACTATAATAGTTCAATTGTAGGCTTTGTCAATGTTTCTTGGTTGTGCACCAGGTTTGACTGATGTATAACATAGAATATTGAATTTTTATATTCGATTTTTTTTTTGTATAGCTGGACCAGCAGGTACTGGAAAAACAGAATCAATTAAAGATCTTGCTAAAGCTATGGGTCTTCTTTGTGTTGTTACTAATTGTGGTGAAGGTAAGATTTTCTTTAGTATTCATTAGTTCAACTTAGAAATCGAACCAGTACTGATACAAATTTCAGATGAATCGATCTGACCTATTGAGATTAGTACCGATCATCAAAAAAAAATCTAGATCAATTTCATTTCTGATGTAATGTCTTGTGATTTTTAGGTATGGATTATCAATCAATAGGTAAAAATTTAAATGGTTTATGTCAAACTGGTGCTTGGGGTTGTTTTGATGAGTAAATTATTTAAATATTCTTTGTTTTTAATATTCTAATAATTATTTATTTAATAAAAAAAAACAAAACAGATTCAATCGTATTGAAGCATCTGTTCTCAGTGTAGTTTCTACTCAAGTAAAAAGTATTCAACAAGCATTATCATTACGTCTCAAAGAATTTTTTTTTGAAAACAATCAAATTCAACTTCTATCAACTGTTGGTATATTTGTAACAATGAATCCAGGTTATGCTGGTCGAACAGAATTACCTGAATCAGTTAAAACTTTATTTCGTCCTGTTGTTGTTGTGTAAATATGTTTTTTTTTATCAATCTTCTATTTTATTGTATCTTTTATGGAACTCACACATACTTTCAAAGAAAATAGTAGTTGTAAGTCTAAATTGAGGCTTTTTCGGTTCGATTCTATGTCTTAGAAACGGAGTTAGTCAATAGTAGCACACAAAACAGACCACCAATGGAAAAAAGGACAAAATTTCTTTTCAAAATGCAGAAATCAATGTGACAGATTGTTTCTTTTTTGCTAAGTGATGATACATATGAGTTCCACATTTGACTCCTAATGGTTCTGTGTTGGAAAGCTTCTTTTAATATAAACAAAATTTATTTTCAGTGTTCCAGATATGCAATATATTGGAGAAATAAAATTATTTGCTAATGGATTTATACATGCAAAGATTTTAGCTAAAAAAATGGTAACATTATATCGTTATGCATCAGAATTACTTAGTAAACAAGTATATTAAATTTATAAAATTTAAATAACAAACTTGTTTGTTTTTTTTTTTTCTAAATATTTTAGTATCATTATGATTGGGGTTTAAGAAGTTTTAAAGCTGTTCTATCAATGACAGGTTATTTAAAACGAACATCAATGAAAGAAGATCCTGAAGAAATTGTTCTTCTAAGAGCATTACGTGATATGAATATACCAAAATTTATTTATGATGATGTTCATTTATTTCTTACATTATTAAATGATTTATTTCCAAATATTCATTGTCCAGAAATATTATATGAAAATTTAAATCGAATAATTAAAGAAATATTAATCAAACAACAATATATTTTAGTTCCAGAACAAATTAATAAAATTATACAATTATATGAAACAATGATGACACGTCATTCAACAATGTTAGTTGGACCAACAAGGTAAAACAATTTATTATTATTATCCAACAAAAAAAAAGGAAAGATTTTATTTTAGTGGAGGAAAAACAGTAGTTTTAAATACTTTAGCTGAAGCACAAACTCAAATGGGAATGAAAACAAATTTATATACATTAAATCCAAAAGCACTAAGCGTTATTGAATTATATGGTACACTTGATCCATTGACACGTATGTATATATATATATACATATGTTAACGTCCAAATTTTCAATTAGAGCCTAAGTATATAACATTCTATGTTGAGTTGTAGGTTGAATTCAAGGAGTATAGTGAATTAGGAAAGTGTGGATGAAATTGAATCATCATTGATGCTAAAACAAATTTTGAAATAGTAAAATAATTAATTCATATCTAGATTATCGATGTAAAAGAGAGGACGAAGAGAACAAGTACATCTATATTGACACTCTTCGTTGATTTTTTTTTTGTATTGATTGATATTGTATTTTGTAGAAAATAGAATTCCGTGTATTATGGTTGGTTTTTCAACTCGAGAATAATCTAAATTAGTGTGATATTCACAATAAGATCTTACGAAGGATCATTTTTGACTGTTCAATCACTTTTGAGTTCGAATTCGGTACGTTATGTAGACCCTATTGAGTTATGAAAAAACTGCAAAACAACAAATGCTCTTAAGCCTTTTGTCAAGACTTATAAGTATTTTACTTAAATTCTGGCCTAGAGCATGGGTCAAAAAATTGAAGTATGGTATTTCGAGTTGAGATTAAGTCTGCATATAGTTCTATTTGTGAATAAAATATCCTGAAAATTTTAGCTCAAAATGATGTTGCTTTTCTGAAATATTAGAGCCTCCATAATCACCTAAAATGCTAGAATAATTCTGTTGTTTTTTTGGACTTAAATATCTCAATAAAGAAACATTAGTTTAAGCTAAATTTTTCAGAATATTTTATTCACAAGTAGAATTATATGCAGGCTTAATCTCAACTCGAAATACCATACTTCAGTTTGTTAATGTATACCATACTGTAGGTCAAAATTGAAGTAAAATGTCTACAAGTGTTGACAAAAGGCTTAAGGGCATTTTTCCTTTTGCAGTTTTTTCATAACTCAATAGGATCTACATAACGTACCGAATCCGAACTCAAAAGTGATTGAACAGTCAAAAATATTCCCTCGTTAGATTAGATATTAATATATAGGTTTACTTTTGATATAAAAAGAATTGTATTCATATGTAGGTGAATGGACTGATGGTGTTGTTTCAATGCTTTATCGAATGATTAATCGACCAACAACACGTAATGAAAGACGTTATATTGTATTTGATGGTGATGTTGATGCACTTTGGATTGAAAATATGGAATGTTTTTCTTTTAGATTGTTTTATAAATAAAAATTGTCTTTTTATTATTTTTAGAATTCAGTTATGGATGATAATAAATTATTAACATTAGCTAATGGAGAACGTATTCGTTTACAAGATTATTGTTCTTTATTATTTGAAGTTGGTGATTTAAAATATGCATCACCAGCAACTGTATCTCGTTGTGGAATGGTTTATGTTGATCCAGAAAATTTAGGTCCATATCCAGTATGGAAACGTTGGTTAAATATGAATTTAATTGATCGATCAAATGAAAAAGAACAATTAGATTCACTTTATGATCGTTATACAAAAAATGTCTTTAATTTTATTTATCAAGGTTTAACAGAAACTGGACAAAGACCAAGAATGAAAATGATTATTCCATTGTAAGTTCAAAAAAAATCAAAAACATACATAAATAAAATATGTTATTATTTTTAGAACTCAAGTAAATATTATTGTACAATTAACAAAATTACTTGATTCATTATTTTTACCATTAATTAATCATGAGAAAAAAGATCAATTACAATTAAATTCTGATATAATTCATGCTATTTTTCTTCAAGCATTTATTTGGTCATTTGGTGCTTCTCTTAAACAAGAAGATCGTATTATATTAGATAGATTTATTAAATATTTATCAGGTCTTTCAACTGTACCAATAGGTTCAAAAGCTAAATCCGGACAATTACCTAATGAAAAATTTCTATTATTTGATCATATATTTCAACCTGAAATTAATCAATGGATAAAATGGAATGATCTCATTCCAAAATATGAACATGATCGATCAAAACGATTTACTGAATTAATGGTTCCAACTGTTGATACAATTCGTTTAGGTATGATAGAAAGAAAAAAAAACCGAATGTATTCATTTAAAATATATGATTAGTAACTCAAATGACTGAAAATATTTGAAATAGTTCTAATCGATAAAGATATATACTGTTAGAACAGATTTTCTGATATAATCTGTCGTGTTGGAAGTCTTGAGCTATGAGCCGATCAATCCGTATCATTTCTTTGTCAAAGAAAATTTAATACAACAGCATCTCATCTTTTTGACGATTTCGAAATGTTTGGTTCAGAGACCGAAACTGAATTGAGTTGAGGATATTTTTAATACATTTCGGTCTGGATGTGTGATCATTTGTTGAGATAGATATAGTACCCTGTTTGAAACCATACAATTTGAAAAATTCGAATAACTTTTACTTGTGAGAGGCTTTCCACAAATGTCTCTATTAATGATTTTGTTTGCTCATAGGTAATACATAATGTTCTAGTGCAAATTCTTAAGCAATTTGAATTTTTATTGAGACTTGGCAGATCAATGAAATTTTCAATAAATCTATTTGTTGGGAAGTACAAGTTTCCGTAAAATTCTAGTTTTAAATTTTATCGTGAAACTTTCTACAAAGTATGATTTTTTTTCAAAAATAGACACTCTTCGAAGCGTTGTGAATAATATAAGAATATTTTGAAAAGTTTGTGTCATGAAAAAACGAAGTTTAGAAACATCTTTCTACAATTTACTGTATATATAAAACTATTACATGGACATAGTTTCATAGGAAAATTCAAAAACATGATATTTACTCAAATTCTGTTAGGATTTTCACTAAAGAAAAATCTATGTAGTGTCTGGTGGCAACAAAAATCTACTGAAATCAGTATTTTGAGAAATACTCTCTTTAATTTCATATTGTGCAATGTTGATTTAGAATGGCTTATTAAATCTATGGTCGCAATTCATCAACCTGTTTTATTTGTTGGTGATACTGGCTCAAGTAAAACAGCAACTATTCTATCTTATATACGTAATTTTAATTCACAATATACAAATTTAATATTAAATTTTTCTTCTCGTACAAAATCAATTGATGTACAACGTTCAATTGAAACTCAACTAGAAAAACGTTCAAAAGATACTTATGGACCAACAGTTGGTACTAAATTAATTGTATTTCTTGATGATATTTCGATGCCAAAAATTGATCAATATGGAACACAACAAGCTATTGCTTTACTTAAATTACTCGTTGAAAAACATGGAATGTATGAACGAACTGGAGAACTTAATTGGAAATATGTTACAGATATTGATTGGATTGCTGCAATGAGTACTCCTGGTAACGAATTATGATGAGAGAAGTACACGAACTAATACTCATCGTATGAATTTATATTGAGCTTACAAAACCGCCTTGATGAAACTAGCAAAAGCCTAATACAATTCATCGTTATGAGTCTTTGAAGCCAATTTTGGATTGTTTTATTGAGGTTTCTGATTCAGCTTTAGGTAAATACCGAATAATCAATAAACAGAATTTCACGATGAAATTTTACTCATAAATAGATCGCATAGGTTGTAAAATATTTTAAAAGTTTCTGCCCGAAAAAAAAAATCGTTCTTTCTTCGAGATATCATATTTCTAAAAAGCCGTTAAGTTTCCATAAAAATTCAATATCTCGATAAAGAAACGTTCTTTTCCGTTGAAATTTTCTGGATACTCTACTAGCGAAATTTCATGTCAGAATTCTAGTTTTGGATTTTTGGAGTGTAGCTGTTTAAATAGTTTTACGAAAAGAGAAGATTTTTATAAACTTTTTTCGATCATCTAAGACTCAAACGATGAGTATCAATTCGAATTGTTCTCTCATTCAAATATGAAAATGTTAAATCTACTGATTTGTTTATTGTTTTCTTTGTAGGTGGAAGTAATAATCATATTGATCCACGTTTTATTAGTCATTTTAGTATATTTTATATATCACCTCCAACACGTGAATCACTTTTTCATATATTTTCAACAATATTAAAAAGTCATGTAATAACATTTCCAATTGAAATTCAAGAAATAATTCCAAATATAATAAATTATACTTTACAATTATATGAAGATATGATTCGATTATTTGTTCCAACACCAATAAAATTTTATTATATATTTTCATTACGTGATCTTAGTCGAATAATACAAAGTATTTTACAAACAATACCAGAAAGATTTAATACAATTGAAAGATTTTTACGTGTTTGGTTACATGAATGTATTCGAATATTTTCTGATCGTTTTAATGATATAAAAGATGAAGAATTATTTAATAAAATTTTACAAAATATTATTGATAATAATTCTTTATTAAAATCTTATAGAAATTATTTATTTCGAAAACCAATTTTATTTGCTGATTATCGTACAATATTACAAGATGATGAACCAAAAATATATGAAGATTTACAAGATTATCATGCTATTAAATCAATATTTGATGAAATTATTTTAGAATATAAAGATAAATATGGATATATTGATATTGTTTTATTTAATGATGCACTTGAACATTTAACACGTATTTATCGTGTTTTACGTTTAGATCGTGGACATTTATTATTAATTGGTACAGGTGGTTCAGGAAAAAAATTACTTGCTAAAATAGCTACATTTACAGCTAAATATCAAATATTTGAAATACAATTAACAAGAAATTATAATGAATTATCATTTCGTGAAGATTTAAAAATTTTATTTTATCAAATTGGTTTAAAAAATATAAAAACAGTTTTTATTTTAAATGATACACAAATTGTTGAAGAAAGTTTTCTTGAATATATTAATAATATTTTATCAAATGGAATTGTACCTGCATTATTTACTGAAGAAGTATATAAGAAAAAAAAAAAAACAAAAGAATATTTGAAAAACTAATTCATTTGAATTTTTATCTATTTAGGAAAGAGATGGAATTATTAATGAAATACGTGAAGAAGCATTAAAATATATTAAAATTTTATCAAATGAAAATATTTGGCATTATTTTATTCAAAAATGTACATTAAATTTACATGTTATTTTATGTATGAATCCGAGTGGAAACCTTTTACGAAATCGGTAAATCTTAGATGATTACTTTTCAGAAACTGTACTGCGCAAAAACCTTTTGGAAATGGCACTTCCTACTAAAGATGTTTAGAGTAGACTTTTTTTTTTTCGTATTTCATATTCTAGTTGAGCAAAGTGTTCTTAATTTTACACTACTCTGCACAAATCTCTACACTTCATCAATCTGTAACTTATTTTAGAAGGTTTTTTCTTTCTTACACCCTCCTAATAGTACATTACTAGAAAGAGCAACATAGTATCAACATAGAGATGCGTAGAATAAAGTGTTTTCATTCCGTGCGTCTAGACTGAGAAAAACCTTCTAATCCTTATTCTTCCCTGTAGGGTAGTTTTGCGGTCACTATTTTTGAGCAAAAAAATTCTTTATTTTGTCTCTGAGAATGGCACTTTCGAATTTAAAAAGCTATGATCTGATCAAAGATAATCATCATTAAATTGTGTACCGGTAAAATTTTTTCACAATAGAACTGCTTCTCAAGTTTAGCAACTCTTTATAAAACTAATGAGATTCAAATATGAAAAAGTCTTTAGTAAAATGTATATGTAGTATAACAATATATGAAGAAAGTGATGAAGTATTCACGTTCTAATACTTCAATATTGTGTAGCATCCTGTGTGAAACATACCTTAGTTTTTTACTAAATCTGAAGCCTTCCCTATCTATATCTCAATTGAAACAGTTAAACTCAGTCTAAATATATAATGAATTGTACATTCAACTCAAACAATGAATAGTAATCATTTTCTATTGTAATAATATTAATTAGAGCTCGAAATTTTCCAGCATTAATCAATAATACAACTATTGATTATTTTGCTCGATGGCCACAACAAGCTTTGTAAGTTTATTTTTTGTGTAATACTGTTCATCTTAAATATAAAATGTGTTTAAAGATATGCAGTTGCTGAACATTTTATATCACGTTTTAAATTAATTTCTGATGAATATAAAAATAATATAATTGAACATATGGCTATGGTTCATGAATCGACAAATTTCTATTGTGATATTTATATGGAAAAAATGCGACGAAAAGCTTATGCAACACCGAAAAATTATTTAGATTTTATTCATACATTTATTTATCTTTATAAACAAAAGAAAGAAGATTTATCTAAACAAGCTGAACGATTAAATGTTGGAATTATTCGAATTGATGAAGCTAGTATACTTATACAAGAAATGGATAAACAATTAGAAATACAACGTAAAGAACTCGGTAAGTATAAAGCAAAGATATAATTGGCACTAGTTACTAATCAGATGTCAATCTATCTTATTTGCTTTCCTTAGTTTACAATATAAATTTATTTAGAACTTCTCTGGGTGATAATAGTAACTGATAGAAGATATATTGTGAAATGTTATTAAAAGTTGACTAAACTTCTTTTTACAACATGGAAAACTCTTCCTATTATGAAGGTTCTCTTCATATAATTAATTCCTCGGAAAAAAATGGAACTGTGTATATTAAAATATATTCCTATTTTTCAGACTTTTTTCCTAAAAGATCTTAAAACACTTAGGTTAACATTTTTAAATACTAAAAATCGCTTGCAAAATCATTGAAGTTACTTCTTTTAAATCTATTTAGATAAAAACTTTGAAAATTTTCTACTCTTGAACATAATAAAAGAACTGGGATCTTCTACTGTGAGACGAAGTTTACCTCAAGTAATTCTATCCAGAGATAGAATCGGCAACTAACAACGAATTGCTTCAGAATCGGTATGGATTTCAGATCTGTATCATTCTAAAGTATAGAATATACTAGAAAATAGTCATAGCCCATCGTTTACTAACAAAAGTCATGTTATTGTCTTAAACAATTATAATGTATTTTTTTTTCTATTTTAGCAATTAAAACAAAAAAATGTGATGATTTATTAACAGAAATTACCACTTTAACAGCTAAACAAACAGAACGTAAAAGTCGAGTGAGTATTAAACGATCTTTATCAAAGAAAAATTTATTTTTTTCGACCACTCAATCTTCAAGTGTTGATCCACACCTTCATTTCATTTTGTGGTTTTGTTTATGTTTAAATGTTGTATTTAGTTATCATATTCATCGATATCACATAGTTATATCCATCACTCCAAAAAATCAATAGAGAAATTTGAAAAATTTTAATAATTAAATCTTTTAAAAAAAGAACGCTAAAAACCTATGTAATGTCCTTAAATCTTATCATAAAATTAACACACTTATAGTTTATAAATATCTAAATAAAGATATATTTGTTTTCTTTAGGCATTAGAAAAAAAACAATTAGTTGATGAACAATTAATAATAATTGAAAAAGAAAAACATGATGCTGAATCTCAATTAGAAGAAGCTATGCCAGCATTACTTGAAGCTCAACAAGGTCTTGATACACTTAAAGCAGCTGATATAACTGAAATGCGTAGTTTTGCCAATCCAGTTGATACATTACGATTAATTGGTTATTGTATGCTTATTTACTTAGGTCATCCATCTATTAGTTGGAAAGATGTAAAATATTTCTTTGTTTTTTTTTTTCAATATTATTAATATTGTTTTATTTTCTAATAGGTTCGAGCTGTTATGGCTGATATGAAATTTATAACAAATTTAAAAACTCGTGATCCTGATTTATTTACTTCAAAACAAGCTGTACAATTAAAAATTTATTTAAAAAAATTAGAAGAAAAACTTGATTCAAATCATATATATTCATTATTAGAAAAATCAGAACGTAATATAAAACTTGTTCAATTAATGATAAATGTTAGTCGTGTTGGTGGTAGTTTATTAAAATTTATTCATGCTATTGATAATTATATGGATAAATATCGTGAAACAAAACCTAAAAAAGATCGTTTATTATCAATACAAAATGATTATGAAAATAATCTTTTAGAAATAAATCGTCTTGAAAATAGTATTGAAAAATTAACAAATATATTAAATGATTTTCGAAAACGATTTAATATAGCAATGGAAGATAAATTAAAATTTCAAAATGAAACTGATATAGCTATACGTCGTCGTACAGCAGCTGAAAAACTTTTAAATGGTTTTAAAAGTGAAATATTACGTTGGAAAAATGAACTTTATTCAATGAAACAATATGAAAATGAATTAATTGGAAATTGTTTATTATCTAGTGCATTTCTTGCTTATTGTAGTCCATTTTCATATGAAATTCGTCAAGAATTATTATATAATCAATGGAAAAATAATTTAAATGATAAAAATATATTATTAACAAAAAATTTTCATATACAAAATTTTCTTTCATCAAATATTGAAATATCTGAATGGATATCACAAGGTTTACCAGCTGATGAATTTTCAATACAAAATGGAATTCTTACTTTACAAACAAATCGTTTTCCATTTTGTATTGATCCACAATTACAATGTTTATTATGGATTCAACAACGAGAAAAAAAAGCAAATTTAAAAATTTTATCTATGCATGATAGAGATTTTTTAAAACATTTAGAATTAGCTATTAAATATGGGTAAATTTAATCATTATTTTAAAATATTCTTTGTTAGAAATTCTTCAATAGATAGATTTTTTAAGAACTTCCACTCAAGCCAATGAAGTCTTCTTATACGAAGGTTTCGTAGATATTTTAAAAAACACAAAATTTTGAACATCATGAGGAATGACCGAATTTTCTTTGACCTTTCTTCAAAGAAATTATGAAAATCATAAAAACCGAAAAAAAAAGGCATTTTTTTAGTCGATTTTATTATTTGTGATACTTTTCGATTCCACATTTTATTCAGAAGTTTGTATCCTTTACGATGGCATTGTTAAAAAGAATAATAGTCTGACAGCTGAAAACTACCATGTTTGACTTTTTATAAATTTTTCAATCATAGGTCATGTGTGGAATCTCAGTAGAGAATGTTTTAGATAGAAAATTTCATGAGCTATATATATCACCATCTGAATTTCAACTAGATGCGCAATTTGATAGAAAAACAAAATCAAAATAATATATTATTGTACAATCTTTTTCTACCGACATACATTGAAATCGCATGAAATATTCAGAACATGATGAAGCTGAAAAAGAATGCCTCGGATAAAATTTTCAATGTCAATATAATGACTTCTTTGAGAGTTATTTGTTAAACTTAGAGCAAAAATTGCTCATTTTGCAATTCCGAATTCTTTATGAATCTTTCTGAAAAACAATTAGACATTTTTTTTAAATTGTTTAGTAGGAGACACATAAGTACAGGAACTAACAGAGACTATATTTTAAAACTCTTCTTTTATATATGCCGATGAAGTAGCTGGCAAATTCAACACTCCTAAATAGCCATCCGAAAAGCATAAATCAAGAGCAAAACGAAAAATATTATTATACTACAGAAATTTTACGGTAGAGCTAAGTGAATATGGACGATTGGTTTTTGATACTGCTTCAATCGACAGCTGTTGAATTTCACCGAAATACATCCACACCCACATCCAGAAGATAATAGAAATTACAAAAAGCCTTGGCAAGAAAGAAAGTATCAACTAAGACAAATGAAGAATACTCTAATCATAAGAGCAGATATATATTACAAGCATTAGTGATTTGCCCAGAGTCATTTCATGACTGATGGCACTAAGGTTTGAATACAATACTTTGTGGATATGTATTGAACAACGTAGGCATTCAATCATGGCAGACGTTTCAGTTAACTAACCATGTTGATGATAATGAAAGGTCAAACTTTAGACCTGCGCTTCTCATATTTTCCACTTGTCTGACAAAATTTAAGGTTTTTCTTTTTCGAGTGGGAGACTCTTTGATCGAAAATGAATTTAATTTAGAAATAAATATACATACATATTCATTTAGATATCCAGTTCTTTTTAAAGATGTTGATGAATATATTGATCCAATAATCTTAGATATTTTATCAAAAAATATTCAAGGTGATTCAACTCATCAATATGTTAAATTAGGTGATAAATATGTTGATATTGATAAAAATTTTCGCATGTATTTAACATGTCGTTTATCAAATCCAATATTATCTACTTTACATTTTTCTTATTCAAAAGTAATTAATTATACCGTAACATTAAAAGGTCTTGAAGAACAATTATTATCTTCACTTGTTAAAATTGAAAGACGTGAATTAGAAGAAATGCGTGAAACATTAATTCAAGAAATATTTGAAAATCAACAACAACAAAAATTACTTGAAGATTCACTTTTAAGAGAATTAACAACAAGTACTGGGTTTGTTTCTTCAAAAAAAAAAAAAAATTAAATTTTTCATATCTTTATTTTTTCGTAATTTAGAAATATTCTTGATAATACAGAATTAATTGAAACATTAGAAAATACAAAAACTAAAGTCAATGAAGTTATTCAAGCATTAAATTTAGGTGAACGAACTCGACAAGATATTGAAAAATTACGTGATACATATAGATTAGCTGCTAGACGTGGTGCTGTACTTTATTTTTCTTTAGTTCAAATGTCCATTATTAATTCAATGGTTTGTTTAAAAAACAGTAAAAATAAACTATTTAGAGAAAATCTTGTCACAAAATATTCGCTCATATTCTATTCTAATTAGTTAGAAATTCAATTTGTCGTTATTTTCGAATATATATATTTATCTTTCTGAAGTAATGATTAACAATTATCAGTAAATTTTGTGAATAGCTCTGATATTGTATGTGTACAAAGCA
Source organism: Rotaria sp. Silwood1 (assembly GCA_905250075.1). Taxonomy (NCBI): domain Eukaryota; kingdom Metazoa; phylum Rotifera; class Eurotatoria; order Philodinida; family Philodinidae; genus Rotaria; species Rotaria sp. Silwood1. The sequence goes on from CAJNOP010000121.1 coordinate 121,362, forward strand.
AAATAATGGTTTTGATACAGTCATTAGTTGATGTATTAGAATAGCTTTAACTTAAAATTATTCCAGAGCACTGAACTCAATACAAAATAAAATTTTATCTATAGGTACTCACTAAAGAGTTAGTTTCTATGAAAGTCAATATGAATAAAAATTTCACTGTGTAATAAATTACTATTAAAAATACAAAAGTTTAAAAACTTGTAATGCAAAAGGAAATAACATGTTTTGTCGAACAGTATTTACTCTACACAACTGGCCAATATAGTGTAATGTACAATTATTATTTTGGATCTTCTAAAAGAATCGGATGATAACTGTCAAATCTTACCTCAAAAGAAAATTCTGATCAAATATTTAGAAATAGTGAACAAGTTTAATTCTAACTAACTGTGTTTTACAAGGCAACTTCTTCAAATGTCTCTTCCTGATTTCAATGATTTTCTGTCTGAAATTGGACTAAGCTATCGACTTTAGATTTGGAACTTTGTGAATAACAAGACCTTAACTCAACTGGTTTCCATAAAAAAAATTCGGATGTTCTGAACTAATTCATTTCGATGCAAGGAGTTTTTATAATATATAACTGTTTTGCATGAATAGTGTACAGAGGATGCAGTTTTTGAAAGCACCATATGTTGAAGAGATTTTGTTCAAAACTTTTGAATTTTTTCTATGGAAGCTAGTCTAACTGAGATATCTATATATGCAAAGTTTCACGATCGAAATTTGAAAATATGATTTTTCGAAATTCTGTCATCGTACAAAATATTTCACAGGAAAACGTTCCATAATGTTTAATCGATTTTTGATCTAAACAATATTCAGGTGACTTCATAGTAATTAGTGAACAAGTGTAAGAAGATTGGATTGTCTGAGCCATTGTTTTTTGTGATATCAAATTTTTGCTGCATTTTTTCACAGACAACTATGATCATTGTTAGATCCAATTGAAAATTGAACAGTCTTTGATTTAAAAAACTTCTGAAGTGGATCACAGTTTTCTGTTAAAAAATGCAGCAAGAACTCGATATCTCAAGAATAAAGATTCAGAAAGCGAATTCTCTCAAACTTTTACACTACTCATCATGACTTCTCATCTGAATGTAGTCTCGATCAAAAAGCAATTGAACACTTGCCCACATTCCAATAGAACCTCAAATTGCTTTAGGATTTTGATTAGAATTCAATGTAGTATCTATAGGTAAAAAAGATCTTCGAAATCCGACCACATTATCTGATGGAATTCTCTTTCGTAAGTGACTGAAAAATGAATGAGTAAATATTTTGTGCCAAGACCTTCATGTCATAATGTGATACTAAACACTTTTCCTTTTGTTTTTTTTTTTTTATTCTAGTATCAATATTCATTAAATTCTTTTCTAACAGTTTTTGAATATAGTGTAAAAAGTTCACAAACAAATATAAAATTAAATAAACGTTTACAATCAATAATAAATACATTAACTTATCAAATATATTGTTATGGTACAACAGGAATGTTTGAAAAACATAAATTACTTTATTCATTTATAATAACTATACAAATTGAATTAGATCAACAAATCATTAATTATAATCAAATAGATTTTTTTCTTAAAGGTAATTTATCATTAGATAAATCTTTAACAATTAAATCAAAACCAATATTTAATTGGTTAACATATGATGCATGGCATCATTGTTTATATCTAACAAAAAATTTTCCTGAAAAATTTCAAAATTTATTAATCAATATACAAGAAAATTATCATGAATGGAAACAATGGATTGAATATGATCAACCAGAAAATTCTCTATTACCAAAACCATATAATGATATATTAAATAATTTTGAACGATTAATGTTATTAAGATGTTTTTGTCAAAATAGAATTATTTTTGCTATAAATAATTATGTAACTAAAATCATGGGAGAAAAATATATTATTCCACCAACAATTTATTTTGATTCTATATTTGAACAATCAACATCACAAATACCAATTATATTTATACTTTCACCAGGATCTGATCCAACAAATGATATTCAAAAATTATCAGAAAGAAAAAATCATATTCGAAAAATTAATATTGAAAATGGAATAACAGGAAATGATGAACAAAAATCTTTAAGAATACTTGCTATGGGTCAAGGTCAAGAAAAATTTGCATTACAAGCATTACATACAGCACAATATCAAGGAACTTGGTTATTACTTCAAAATTGTCATTTACTTTTACCATTTTTAAATGAATTAGAAAAAGAATTGGAAATATCAACGAAATCACATGTAATTATATTAAATTATTCAAATTAATGAACAAAAAAGAAAATTTTTAAAGATCTATATACATGCCAAATCTAATTGTCTTGATATAAACCGTAATAAGTTCAGATAAGATATGTACCGAATCTAAACTCTAGTTTGGTACCCAGATCCGAGTTCGGAAATGATCTAATTAGTTCAATCCGTGTCGAGTAAATTGAGCAAATGTCTAAGTGATTAATTGAAGTATATGGATAAACATGGCAGTAGTCTTAGGGTACATATAAGTTTGAACTAGAATATTTCTGAACATTATTGACTTGTTTTATGAATGCCTGCAAACTTCTGGTTTTTGAAATGAAAGATGCCATCATTGCAAAATCAATATTCTATTAAAAAAAAACCAATGGCTTAAATAAAACTATTTCTCTGATTAGAACCTATCGAGTCTAAAATTTATGGACTCAAACCGTATTCATAATTTCAGCGAAATTTTTTTGAGTTTCGATCTGATATTCGGTGCATAAATGTGAGATATTTTTTGTTGATTATGTATATCCTGCAACTAATACAGTTGAAATATTTCTCACACAATCTTGATGATGATCTTATAATAGTCAAGGCATTATTGGCTGTTACTTTTAGAAAATGATCTGGTAGGTCGGTTCTGAACTCGACCAATAGAAAAACAAGGAACTTGCTAAAACCTAATAAAATCATTTTTCTATATACTATATGTAAAAATCATTTTGTAAATATTTTAATATTTGCAAATTTTCATCATTCTATTTTTTTTATGAGAAATCTGAAATTTTTTCAATTTCTCTATATGAAACATTTTAACGAAAGTTTTCTAGCATTGATTTCTTCTTGTTTGACAAGTGTAAAGAATATCTATAACATAGTTATATATTAATGTACTTCTTTTAATTTCAGCCAGATTTTCGTCTTTGGATGACAACAGAGCCAATTGAAAAATTTCCTAGTAAGTTAATTATATTTTTAAGATTGTTATCTATTGATTTCTTTTTTTTTAGTCGGACTTCTTCAAAAATCCTACAAAGTAGTAATAGAACCTCCATCAACTGTTAAATTAAATCTTCGTTCTACATTTGTTAATTTAAATTTACAAACATTTACTGAATCAGATCATCCAGCATATCCTTGTATGATATTTATGCTTGCTTTCTTTCATGCAATTATACTTGATCGAAGAAAATATGATAAAATTGGATGGTCATGTAACTATGATTTTAATGAATCAGATTGTAAATCTTTTTTGATTAATAGATAAATAAAATTAATATTTTAGACTTTTTTTTTAGTTCATGTTTCAGTCGATATCTTAAAAGCTTATTTAAATATGAGTTTGGAACGCGGTAGTCTTGAAATTCAATGGCCAACATTACGATATTTAATTGGAGAAGGTATATTTGAATTGAAGATTTTATGAAATACGATCTGAAAGTAATTTTGAAGTATATAGGATTGGAATTTGTACCTGTAATCGTGACAGACATCTTAGAAACGGTTCATCACAAACCTCTGTAGTAACCCCTCTTTTTCATCGTAAAATAAAAAGATGGCAAAGAACTGTGTCCCACAAAAGATATAATAAAAAAATAGTCTCCTTGTGATTAGCAACAGCAGCTATATTGTGTTTGATATTTTAAACTTCCACGTACTGCGCTAACAGTTTTTTTTCTTTCTATTCAATAAAATTATTTTTTGTTTGTAGTTATATACGGTGGTCGTGTAATTGATTCATATGATCGACGTATAATTCATACTTATATGAAAGAATATTTCGGAGATTTTGTTTTTGATTATTTTCAACCATTTCATTTCTTTATTGATACTAATAAATCATTGAAATATGATTATTTTATACCTGAATTACGTGATTTTTTATCAGCAAAACAAAGATGGTTATTAAGAGAAGCAAATATATCCGTCTGTATTTGTTGTTTTTTTTTTGATTGTCTTTTTTTCTTTATTTAATTATTTTAGATTGAACCACAAATTGAATATAATTTCGAAAAATTTTTACCTGAAAAAGTTTCAAATCTTTTTCAACGTAATATAGAAAAATCAAATATTGACATTAATCAAATTGAATATCAACGAATTGATTATCAACTTTTATCTAAAAATGTTCTTTTCAATCAATTCTTTCCTTATTCCATTTTTCGTGATCTTTATCTAGCTTATATTGATCAATTACCACTTTACAATCCACCCGATATACTTGGTTTACATGCAAATGCAGAAATCAATTATTTAACTAAAACAGCTTATGAAATTTATTCAATGATGCTTGATATTCAACCAGAACAACATGAAATTGAAGATAGTTCAAGTAGAGATCGTAAGAAAAATTGTTTCTTCATATATAAAAATAAAAGACGTTCTCAGGACTGATAACATCATTAAATTATATTTTGTATGGTTTTGATGAAATGAAATGCTTCTCAATATTTTGATGAGCTAATCTGTAGCAAGGTTTGTAATCGAGTGGGCTGGCTATTGACCAAATACTCGATCAGTTATCTTATAGATTTATTCAAGTAACTATGCACTGAGATAATTTTCAGTAGGTTACTCAATCAAGCATCTGTGACGCACTGGTAGCAAAGAATTTTCGAGTAAATCGCTAGAATCGCTTCATGAAAGAATCTCGACAAGTGATAAAAAGTGTTTGAAATGAGATTTGTGTTATTATGTAGAATCTATGGAGACTAGGCAAAACCTATAATGATTTGAGTCTTTGTTGCTTTGTTGTCGAGTTATAACCATTTCAATGCTACCATGACGACCCAAAATTTTGTCCATAAATAAATCTAATGAGTCATGGAGTATACTGAAATTTTCAGTTAAAACAAATGTTTTCCTTCTGAGATAGCAGATTTACAATAGAATATTTTTATTATTAATCTTATCTAACATATGTATATTCGTTGAGGATGTGATATTTCAAAAAGAAAACCTTCGTTCACGGTAACACTTTCGATGGATGATATAGACCATAAATTCAGTGAAGTAGCCATAACTCTAAAAGAATACTACAGTTATACTAGATTACTACTAAATAAATCTTTGCCAAAATTTCGAACATTTAATATTAATGTAGTTTTAAAAAAAGTATGAGCTTCATTGACTTTTTTTCTCCAGTAACTACAAGTCTTTCACAACATAATAGATCGCCTATGTAACAGTTCCACAATTGTCAAAACGTAATTTCAATACAATGATCATTTTATGCCAATAGTCACCATGAAATATTTTCTATCCGGTCTTTGAATTAATCAAATTCTTTCAAGATTTTGTATAAAAAAAGCTAATTTCTACTATCATTTCAACCAGTAAAGATCTGTCAGAAGAAAAGTTCAAGATTTTCAAGATTCAATGTCTCAAGAGTAATATATTCTTTTGGATTGAAATTTCATACTTCAATATTCACAAATAGCTTACTAGAGATTAAAAAAATATACAGTGAAATTAATAACTTGATGAGGACAGCTTATCAAGCAATTCTTTATGGATTGACGAGTGACATTGATGTACGTTCTCCTGTAAGATAATGTCTGTTAAGATTAGTGTTCATTATTTAACAGAAGCACGCACAGATTTTTATTTCGAAATAAACTCTCATATAGAAAACAATCATACATTGTTTTTGTTTTGTCTATATCTTTGAAATATTATAAAAATATAAATTATTTAGAATTTGTTTTATCCTTAATTGATGATATTCTTCAACAAATTCCACCAAAAAAAGATCTCAATATTATAAAACAAAAATTTAAACAAAATTTAACACCATTAACAATTGTTCTTTTTCAAGAAATTCAACGATTTAATTTACTTACATCAATTATGTGGAAATCAATCAATGAATTAAAACAAGCATTAAATGGTCAAATTAGTTTTTCATTTCAACTTGATGAAATAAATAAATATCTTTATCATGGACAAATACCATTATTATGGAGATCATATACACCACAAACAAAAAAATCACTTGGAAATTGGATTGAACATTTTCAACAAAGAAATCAACAATATGAAAAATGGATACATAATGGTTGATAATTATTTATTAACTTTCAAAAATTCTTAAATTTTTTTTTTTATATCAATTTAGGTGAACTTAAAATAATTAATTTAAGTGGATTACATGTACCTGAATCTTATTTAGCTGCTATTCTACAAATAGCTGCACGTAAAAATCAATGGCCTTTAGATAAAGTAACATTCTATACAAATGTTACAAAATGGCAAAATATAGGTTTGAGTGAATTTTCTTTAAATAAAATATTGTTCATTATCAATTTAGATGATGTTGATGCATCTATTCAAGGTATTTGTTTAATTGAAGGTTTGTATTTAGAAGGTGCTGGATGGGATATAGAAAATCATTGTTTAATTGAACAATCACATAAACAACTTATTCAAATGATGCCCTTAATTAAAATTATACCTATTGAAACACATCGATTTAATATAAATAATTATTTACGAACACCAGTTTATGTAACAAGTGATCGACGAAATGCAATGGGTGTTGGTTTAGTATTTGAAGCTAGTCTTTATTCAAAAAAAGATCTTTCACATTGGATACTCAATGGTGTATGTTTATTATTGAATACTGATTAAATAAACATATATTAAAGAAATAGTTATTTTTTATTTTATAAAATAAAAACATACTGAAATAATTGAATTGTTAAATGTGACAAAAGTTTTGCGATATTCTTTCTTTTCAATGATATTCATGAGATTTTTCTAACTGATTCGACTGGCACAGTGTGCAATGGATAAAGAGATTTTCTTGTCACTCACATCTATACCTTCACAAAGAGTATTTGTACACTGATTTAAGTATTTAAGCCCATTATTAGTGCATTTCTGTAAATGATTTCAATACGAGTCAAAGTCGACAACCTGATGTTCAGAAGGAATTACACAAAAAAGACTGAAACATAGTCTAACGAGGGAACCTCTCCAAGTGTTAATCGCCGATCGAGCTCATATTTTGCCCACAAGTAAGACTCGATGAGACTAGCAGAAGCCCGGAACGATTTGTCCCCATACGCTGTCCTTCCGGGTTTACGACCGTTTTCCTGGCTTTTCGATCTCTGGCTATGATATTTATAGGAAAGCTCAACAATGGAATTTTGACCTGAAATTTTGTTCGTAAACAGGTCTCATGGTGACTAGAATGTCTTAGAAGTTTCAGTTAAAGAAAACAAAATTTACAACGTCGTATTTGAACTGCCCTATACATTGTTCACAGTGTGGGTCTCGGCGTGAGTCACTGAAGAGGATCACATGTACACCCGCCCACACCCACACCCTCAGGATTTGAAAAAAGCGTTCATCCACTGGCAAACATTAGCCACCTTTTTAACCCTGGATACTGCATGCAACGAAAAACTGCTTTGTAAAGTACCATTCGGGCAGCAACGCAGAAAATGTTGGAGGTAATTTTCCAAATAGAAACAAAACCTCAAGTTTTTGCGCTTCTAAAATTCGAAAAACGTGTTTCAAACACTGGGATTTTCCTACTTATTTTAAAAACAATTTTTATGCCATTAATTTCTAGAGTTCCCAACGACACTTAGACACTAGATATGCAGAAAATGTATATATCGCAAGGACTAGCTTTCTATAAAAAGCTTGTCAGCGTTGCTCTGCAAAGAAAATCTTGACAAGTTGAAGCCACTGACCGGGGAAAAGATTTCCTAGTATATGTCTACGGCAATAAAAAACCTGTAAAGAGAAAAATTTTATTGAAACACCATAGCTTAAGTTATACATTTTTACGGAATTCTTGTGTTGCATGAAACTGGAATTCGAAAGTTTTGCACACATGTTGATTAAATACAATTTTTTGAAAGAAAGACAATGAATGAAGAATATTGTGAATCCATGAATGGTGCTTCCCAGACAGTTGCTCCTACGACACTTGCTCTCCAGTATCATTCGTATTGAGCTATCTTTTTTTGTTGACAACTTAAAAATGTTTATTGCGAACTTTAAAATGAATGAAACGAAAAAGAGCACAATGTGATTGTACATTTATGTAGCATTTCAAGATAGCACGAGATTCTCTAACTGATTTTAAAATTATAGCTAAAATTACTATACTGCCATTGTAGTTTGAAGTAAAACCACTACTGTAGAGTGCTTGAAGATCACAGAACAATTGAGATAAACAAATACTATACATAGACAAGTATATCATCAACTAAATAAAGATAATTGGATGACTGTGTTCTTTTATTTATCATGCTTTCATTTAATCTAATTATTTGATCTCATACATTTTCACTATCACTAATTAATTAAATATCGATGAAAGATAATCCAATAAAATATGGTTGACTAGTAAAAGATATTAATACGTGATTATTCTTTGAGAATATTTGTTTTTTGAATTTCACCGGGTCACGTTTCATTTGCAAGGCATTACATCAACATTTTCTGATAGTGTTAATGATCAACTTATTTATTACACGATGGAAACTACTAAAGAAAAACCAGTATTTGAACACCAAGGTTACTTGTATATTTTTAATAAAGAATCTTCCAACAAGATAATACGGTGCTGTCATAATTATCGTCATGGTCAATGCCGCGGCCGACTTCATACGATGAACGATCAGGTTATACAAACACAAGGTGACCACAACCATCAGTCAATTCATTCGGCTCGAGCATTAATCGAAGTACGTATAAAAATGAATAACGCAGCTAAACAAACTACTAATACAACACATGATATTGTAGCTGATAGTATATTCAAATTATCTGATCATGCTGTCGCATCATTACCAAATTTGCAAAATCTTAATAGAACTGTTCAACAGATTTGTCAAAAGCATCAAAACTCATTACCATTACCAGCAAATCGCAATTCACTTGTTATTGATCCACTATTTACAGAAACAAATCGTAATCGTACATTTTTACAATTCGATTCTGGACCAATTGATCAACGTTTATTAATCTTTTCTGCCAAGAAAAAATTTAAAATATTAGAGAATACAAATTATATCTATTTAGATGGGACATTTAGTGTGATTCCTGAATTATATTTTCAATTCTACAGTATACATGTCGCATATTTAGATCATATCCTGCCAACAGCTTATGTTGTTTTGTCTGGTGAGTACCATTTATTAAATGTTTTTTTTAAGTTTTCGTTTTCGGGTCTATATTTCTCTTAGGCAAGAGACAACGTTTATACAAAACTATGTTACAAGAAATTATAAATTTGGTACCGAATTTCGATCCACTGAATGTAATGGTTGACTTTGAAAATATAAGCATCAATGCAATTAGAAATATATTTTCAATATCCAATTTACATGGATGTTGTTTCCATCTATGTCAAAATGTTTATCGTGCTGTTATACGATTTGGTTTAAAAACTTTATATAGTGAAAATGAAGACTGGACATCAAATTCGATCTTTACCTGCTTTAGCATTTTTACCAACTAATGATGTTATTCCAACATTTGATGAAATAAAAGCTCAATTTCCAATAGAAGACGAATCTGTATTAAAGTACTTCGAAGAAAATTATATTGGTGTTAAAACTCCGTCATCAAGACCAAGATAAATTCCTAAGTTCGATATATCATTATGGAATGTTAATACTAATACGCTACAAGGTAAACATAGAACGAACAACGTCGTAGAAGGTTGGAATAACAGATTTTCATCATTAATGAACTGCAGTCATCCAAAATTTTGAAAATTCTTGAAAGGATTAAAAAAAAAGGAACAATTATTCGTTGATGCTCAAATTATTCAAGCAGAAGCTGGTGTAAGACAAGCTAGAAAGCGAGAACAAATTCGTCGTGAAACGCGTATTTCGAATTTGCATAATGAACAAACAACAACAAGCTATGAAAAAGTTATGGCCTTAGCTCAAAATTTCTCATTAAAACATTCATAATTTTCATTTTTCTTTTATTTTCAAAATCAATGATTGATTTATGTGCCACACTGTATAAGTATTTATGTGTTTTTCTCTACAAGTGGTAGCGTTTTTTTCTGTTGTTAATATTGCTTCGTACTGCGTGATATTTCAATAATTTGTGCAATCTATAGGACCTTAATCACTGTATTATTGAGTTCAATATCTTAAATTAATAAATTAATATATTTTTATTGTATTTCAGAAAAAGTTTTATTGAGTATTTTTTGGGAGCAAGTGTCGGTGGGGAGTAAGTGTTGCAGAAGCAAATGTCCGGGGAGAAAGTATCATGGAAGCATCATTCGTGCTACCGGATATTGTTAGTAAAGTATTCATTCATGATCGTTATCATAACTTCCTTCAGAAGAAATTGAGCGACGACGACTGAATGGAAAACAAATCCAATGATTTCCTCCATATCGACAATAGGTATTTTCCATCTTTCCATGATCTGGACAATGGCAATGACCACCACGTTCTCCTCCTCGTTGACATTGACAACCACGCCATGGATAATGTGGAGTATCACCCATCAGGCTTACTGAAATTGAAACAAGAGCCATCAGAATCAAGAAAACGCATAGGAATTTCATTTTGTTGATGAAATAATAGTTTATTTTCGATGGACGATGTGATACTGTAGTAGATGTCTTGGTAATGATATTTTATGTGTTGTATAAATACTAAATACACTCTCTTGTATATATACTAAATACACTCTCTTGTATAAATACTAAATACACTTTCTTGTATAAATACTACATATACTCTCTTGTCAAGTGAATAGGGTGTATGATGTCTTTTTGATTATATAAGAAAGAAAAACAGATGTGTTGTGTGTTTGGCGGACACAAAATTTGAATATAATCTTGTTTCTGGCTCGCCGACTTTCTCTTGAAGTACTTGTGTTTTCTTAATAAGGTATTGCGTATCGCGAATAAACGATGCAGTAATTGATTGTAATTATTGATAGGCGTTATGATCAGTTCTCAAACAACAAATATTTTATTCGTTTTTTGAAATCGTGAGCCACGTTTATAGTAGTCGCTTTTTGAAATTATGGCCTAAAACTGTGTCTGAATCTGCAGGATTGTACAAGATATTTCATGTCCGACGCCACATATTGCCTTAAGACTAGAGCCCATCTGCTGTAGACAGCAAAATCGATTTCAGGGTGAAGTTAAGTGGAGAATTTGTTTAACAGTACTTCTTCTACGGCTTCTTCGAGGATGTGCTGCTGTTCGACTTGGTTCCTAAGCCGATCCTTTTGGGCCTGCATCTGCGAACGCATCTGCAAACGATTGTTAATATCCTCTGCATTTGAAGACTCCTAAAAACAAGAAAGAAGATAAAGATGTATTTTTCGAGACACATGCAAAAACAGAAAGTGTGTATCTGTCCAGAGCCAATCAAAGTGTCTTGCTTAGCAGCTTGGAATTGTTGTCATTTATCACTCAGAGTCTACACTCTAAAAAAATCGGTACTTTACAGAGCCTTCCGAAAATGTTCCTGAAGGTGTGTAGAATCAAAAAAATGGGTTTTCAGATTTACGAAACCTTTAATGGTTCTTATCCTCACTACATGGTCAGAACCTCTCAATGCCAAACCTTTTTTAGGTTCCGTGATG